>JABUQX010013380.1:0-15000 GCA_015478945.1 Trachelipus rathkii
AATTAATAAAACTAATAATAATAATAAATGAATAATATAACAATTTAATAAAATAGTGATTTAAATATTAAATAATTATATATACATAATATTATATTAATAACATATGTGTACATAATAAAATTTATATTACAAAAAATTTAATAATACAATAAAAACTACATAATTAAATTAAACTGTTCCCTATTTTACAATCAAATCTACCTAGCAATTCAACCTACCTAATTATTATTAATTTATTATAATTATATGATATAATTTATGGATTTTCTCGTGTTTTTTTTCTTAAAAATAGTTTATTTTAATTTATAATAATTCATTAAACTTATATTCATTGTATATTATTATTATATATTTTTATTAATTATTATTAATATATATTATTATTATTATTACATTATGATAATTATTAATTTTATATTATTATTAAATTATTTTTATTAAAAAAATTACATTTATAAGGGAAACATTTTTGATATATTACACAATTATTCTAATGAACAATAAATACATTAGGGACGTATATTATTTATATTAATATACTACTACGAATATAATTTTAACAAGCTACAGTATACAGTATAAAACAGGAGTGTGTAAACTATATGGTGCGCTTACAACACTAAACACACTCTCACTCGTTAGATAACTTATATTTATAATAATAACGCACGAAAGATTATAATAATATTTGAGTGTGAGCGCATTATCCTTACATGATCATACTAATATATAACAAAAAAAATTGATATATATATATATAATTCTATAGTAAATGTATAAAAAATATAATTATATAAGAGAATTAATAATAATGATGTTAATAATGATTATAAATTATAATTCATATAATATATGAATTTAATATATTTATAATAAAGTACAATAGATATAAATATAATACATAGATTATAATATAATATAATTAACAGTATATAATCATAAAATTTAATTAATATTAATAAATAATCATAATCTATCTCGTAATAAATTATAAAATACATCAACTTATATATAGCAAGAATAGTCATACCTCCCCTATATATCTAAATTAAGTACTACTATATAATTAATTAATTAAGAATAAATCACAGAAGTTAGAATTTTATACTATAAATTTTGGGAAATATAAGTCTAACAGACGTTTATAGTGGTCCCGTTAAACTATATTCTTAGGTATCATAAGTGGCTTAGTTTCACTCTACATAATCTAAAAATAAAGATATCACCGATTAAGATATATATTTTTATTAGTATAGCGCGGAGAGAATAAAAGTGAACATAAATGTAAAACCAAGATTAAAAATATCTACAAGTGTTTGCTTATAGTGACATATATTACAATAATATTGGACTTATCACCTCAGTATGAACGAATATACTATGAGATGGTAACATTGTTCAATAAATTTAAAAGTGAGAGGGAGCTTTCATGAATGCACGTATGATATAGTGGGCCATAAAACCGCAGGTCCACTCATTCCGCTTCAACCACTCAAAGGTAATTTCGCTCTGTTACATCATGAGAGCAATTAATGGAAATCAAGCATAAATCGTAACAGTCTTGCGAACGCACTCTAGTACCCAGAGATGAGTAGTACAGAGCTGAGGGAGAGCAGAGTTGAAGTACAGTTGGTGAGATGCGCTGAAGTCTAGGACGTGAAAAGTATGTCCCACTATCCTACTATCAGCCTTAGAGGATATATACACTCACATAAGGTTTTCATATATAACCTATACTAAATAAACTGAGCGTTGAGAGGTACTAGGATAAAATCAGTAACCACATTTATATATAACCCTGATTCGAGCTATATAAGCGATCCTCTTCGATCAAAGACCAGAGGTGAGATCACATACCCCATTGGTATTCTTAACACCTGCTAGAGAGATCTATAATTTCCTCTTTATGGTCACTTGCAAATTCAACAAATGCATCACATTCGAAATGAGCAACTCTCAATCAGATGAGAATTAATCTGCTCTTCTAACCGTACACTCTTGTAACTCTTCTGGAGTTCTAGATATTAATACTGTATGCTAATCTAAAAAACTGAAAAGGCCATATCTCTTCCAGGTACTTCTAATTTTCTCTCTAACTCAACCCTAATAGGAACTCCATTATTTCAGAGGCATCACCCGTCTAAATCTGCTATCCTTAACCCTATATCTCCCTCTCTCAAGGATGTCCTATATGCTTTGCCTAGTGAAGTATTTAACTTATTTTGTATCGGTTGTATCTCCGCAACTGGAGCCCCTGAATAATAAGAGTATGAAATATTCGTTAGGAGTAAGCGACGAGGTATGACCTTCGTGTATGGCATTACACTTTATTAACAAACCCCTGTCTTGATGAGATATCGCTAGCTTCCGTGTCATCCCACCTTATAGCCCCTCGTTCAACTATATTACTATATTATTCATGTCAATAAACCACCAGACTCCTTACCTCAATGTTCGCAAGCTTGGCATGAGTCAATATATCCTTAACTTTACGCGATAGGATATATATAGGCACAGCCACGATCACTGAATCAGGGTTGGCACACACGAGCCTATTCTTATGGATATCACGAGACTAAAACAACAAAAGTCACATGTAGTAATTATTTGACTTTTGGAATATAGATCCTATAAGATTTAGGCTATTTTAAACTCCTTATATATGAATAAAATTTCATTGAGGTTACAGGCAAAATCCACTAACATATATTAATATTATTTATATAAGATGAATAATGCATATTATCTTTATATAATAATATATAAACCCTCATCAGTTATTAATTGAAATATAATACTTATTCTATATTAATATTATACGCTAATTATTCACTTATTACTTATCACATATAAGGTAAAGTAGTATAATCACAGTAACTCATTACAAAACTCAATGTATTCTATATACTATACTACCTTACTCATTTTTTTCACCATAACAATATAAGCACCTAGTATAATAACTATGCATGTATTTATCTATTTAAACTAAAAAATTACTCATTAACAGAACAAGGGCTGACCAATTTGCATCTATAAAGGTATATAATCCCTTTATTTTAGAGTAACCTTTGTTTGATCGTCAACTGAATATATTAGATGACTAGTTTTTACTTTGAGGTATACTAATAATAATCGAGTGGTCAGGTTGTACTATAAATATACTATATTCTCAATTAAGTGTACACTAAATATATAAATATATAATATATATTAGGGTGAGTACGAGTGTTTTATAACTATCTGGATTATTCTGAAATATAGATATACAAACTCAATAATCTTAATTTAACTCACTATATTGATTACACATCGATATTATATACGAATCAGACCAAATAATCCACCAACAGCGCTGATATTATACAAATTTATATTATCTCGGTTGTGTAATATTAGAGTGCAAAAATTAAATACAAGTACTAAAAATTACACGATCTTATTATTATTTTATTAACGAGTCACACACTATTTACAATCGAGCAAAATAACTTAAACTACTTGAGGGGATGATATCGTTATATACATATACTATTTACATTCAATTATCTTATTATTCTACTTCGAATACTATAGTGTTTTTGAGAGAAATCTATTACAGTAAGAACTCTCATATCCTATCTTTTATATTTAAATTATCATCTTAGGAAGATTCATATACTGTAATTTATTTAATTTTACACATTATCATAATAGTAATAATATTTAACTATAAAACAGGTATACCTATACTATATATCTATTCAAGTATATACAATAAAACAGTTATTATATTCAATTTGTACGTAATATTAAGTTCTTTAGCTTTATGCGCACACTATGGGTAAATGTATTTATTGATATTCTTTTTTTATTATTATTGTTTTACTATTAAAAATAACATACACTATCTATATTTCCTACTATTCCTCTAGAAATATTTAATATATTACTGAAAATAAATCTTTGTGCGTTCGTTTAGGATAATAAATATACTTTAATAACTATACTAATAGAACTTATGCATATTAGGATACTTTTTCCATGTTTATGAGACATAAATACTTTCAACTGATAACTTAGCGTTCACATTACTATATAATTTTAAAAATACAAATGCAATATAATGGGTCCACAAAGTTCACAACTGCGCGAACTCGATACCGACTACTAATAACATCTTCTAAATGAATACGCAGAGAGTATCACACTGATTGAGAGGAAGCGGTAAAATATTGTTAACCAGAGTTTTCTGAAAACCGACGCCACGATATTTACGGCTTAAACGGCGAAACCCCGCAACACCCCAAATTCATGAGGAGAGATGAATTGGAGCATTCCAATCGTTATCTATCGCGATCATACAGAGGGTTAAAACTCACTTAAGCCAATAAAAGGCACTATCTGCGGGGGACCAGCCGTAAGACGCCGAGATTTATGATTGATGCTGCATTACACCCGAGGGAATGGAACTTAGTACAACCGTACTGGAAAAGATTAATACCCGTCATACAATCTATCTCCTTCTCTAGGCTCGCAGAGTATTACAGAAGTGTAAAATACCCATATGGGATTGCGTTTTATCCGACCTTCCTTTTGGCGAGCCAAGGCGTGCGTGATGACAATTACCTAAGCAGAATAAGTGTCATTGATCAGAACACTAAACTATCAGACTGATCCGAGTATGCCAGTTTTTTCCTCCTAACACATGCGTATATATCAGCGGGGTCTAAGCGCACGAGAGTCACTCTCACGCGGTTTTTCTACTAACTCATTCACACTACCAATCCACGAACACACAGTTCCAATCAGCTCCTCTTATTCAGTCAGAAAAGTATAATATTAAAGTAAAATAATTAACCATAAACGCAAGGGTCAACTGGGGTCTGAAGACCTTAACTTCTGATTTACTGTGTTGGATGTGAGGAGTATCTATATTTATATAAACCTCTCAAAATTATAATCCAACTGACAACGAGATACAAAAATACACACCTATCGCTTATTTATATATGATATGCTTGCGTAAGATTAGATATCTCAATATTATTTCCAGTAATAACGATACAAGAACTGAATCACACCAGTTCCATATAATAAATATATAATAATTTAAGATATATAATATAATTAATATTATTTATAAATATTTTTTTAAATACTATTATATTTCAGATTATACTACAGGCGACGCCGTTATCTCATAACTATTATATATATATTGAGTTACAAAACTTATACTTCCAATATATTTATCTTGTTCTAACTAGATTAAATCAATATATAATAATATATAAAAGGGAAATTTATATTTGAGAGGTACTCAAGAGAAATACATGGTGATATAAAAGATGTCATAAGAGGGGCAGTTTTCAGGGGGTTTTGTATACACGAGCTTTTTCTAACGGCAGACAATGATTCGCCCGAACTATTATGTGTAAACAACTAATAAAAAACAAAATTATGACGAGCTATTATATTTCAAGGTGAGTAGTCAGTCTTGTTGAAGTACCCCGTAACTTTTTGGAAGTAAAAACAAAAAAAATTTCAACTTTTTTTTTATTATTGCCGTGGCAGCGAATTTACTAAGAAAAATCTCTCCTCTACATTATGGTGTAATTTTTTTTTTTTGAGAAAATTCTGCACATGGAGTATTTCTTTTAATCACGAGTGAATTTGTTACAAGTTTAAAGGAAGTGTCGAACTATAAAAAAGGTTGATATTTCACAGTTGTCAAAAACTTACAGTTGAATCATGTTAACTACTGATTATAATTATTTGAATATCATTTTATTGTCATTAAGGGCAAATGAGTTATATATTTGTTTATATATTTGAATCTGTCAATAACTCTCATCCTATGTGCTCACCTACACAGGTCCTTTCCCAATCAATACTAACACTTGGACTGTCGTGAGCCCGTTGCAAGGAAAACTCATTGAGTCTAGCACGACTCTGTTATTAAAATAAAAAAAATTTCTAAGTACATTTGCTTGTGCGACAATGAAAAAGTAATTGCAAATTTCGAAAGCCAGAAATAATTTGCGAAAATGAAACGGAGTCCATGTGCCCAGGGCAGTCCATGAAGCCGAGCCGATAATCCAAGGACGAGTAGCTCTGGGATCGCCACGAGAAAGAGCCGGAGTATAACATTTTTTTAATAAAAAATAGAAATTCTGACGTGCACGAATTGTAAGGTAAAAATGCGCTTTGCAGGGAAGAACATCGAAGTTTGACGAATTTTTGAGTAAGGAGCAATGAGTCTATACACACTCGAGGTGGAGCCGAGGAGCCGGAGCTGGACCTTTAGCCGGAGCCTCATTCTTATTTTTTTAAAAGAAAAATTTTTTTCCCTTGTCAGATTGATTATAAGGAGTATTCTGCACCGGAAACTAGCTAGTCCAATAGTAAATAACCCACATTAATATATTTAAAAATTACTAATCAATAGCAGCCGGAGCCGGGTAGCCGGGAGCCAATAAATGTAAGAAGTTAAGTGTCCCGTGAGTCATATTAATTTGGTAGTATACTACAGAATTTTTCTTTGGCAAGTGAAAATACCCGATTTATCCATCTCGAGTAATTAGGCAGCTTGGAGACAATTTATAGAAATTCTGCAGCACCGAGAGCAAACATCGGCTATAAGCCATATAGTCCAAGAGCGAAGCCGGACGATCGAACAAGCCGTGAAGCTTATGAGAAAACAAAAATTTATTAAAGTAATGATTTTTCGTATCTTTTGTTAAATAAGAATAAGAAGAGATAAAGTGTTTTCCACCTACAGATCAGGAAATCCGGATGAGACCGAGCGTTCAAGGGAGGCTCTAACGTTCGAACTGGTAAATTTGTAAGAATTATATATTACAAAATATACTCCTTAACTTGAGGGAAATACTATATAAAATAGGTAAACAACGTAATCTATTATGAACCTATCATTATATAATTAATATAAAATTATTTATATACTTTAGAGGAATTTTTGGTTTTGATTTTGAAATTAAATTCTATAAAGATAAAATCAATATGATAAACCTTATTCATATAGAATATGAGATAACTTATACTGTGAAGAAAACACTTTATATTTTAATAATGGAGCGTTTAAATTATGATAAACTTATAATATTCACTAATAGTCAATAAATATATTTGGAGTAACATTGTAGCAAGAGCTACGACCTGGAGTAGTCCACAGTGTAGCACGGAGTTCAGAATATATTGATATAACAGTATAGGCCCTCTCAAATGGAAACTGTATATGATAATCGCTTCATAGCTATATATTAAACTTCATAAGATCATTAATACTGCCTAATATCCGAGATATTATCATTAATTCCTATATATATTTTCCTAGTTGATATATAGGAATATACATGATTTATTAAATATATAATATATATCAGTGGCGTACCTGGAGGAATACACTTGGTAGGCCAGAGTTTATATATATAATTATATATATATATAATATATATCGGTAAGTAGTATCTATATATATATAATTATATAATTATAGTATATATATATATATATATAATATACTTAATATTTATATAGCTAACAGAAAACATCGAAACCAATTTTAATATTTGAGGAATTACAATATTAAACGTACGGGCTATGACAGTATTCCTTTGTGTCAATCTGGTTTTCAAATATGTTAATAAAAACAAAATAACTAATGGATCTCTCTTAAAGTTCTGACACACTACAACTCTTTCCACATTGAAGTTAAAATTTTCTTAGGCCTAGCTATTTTATATTATTTCATTTGACTAACTTAGTAGGAATACATTTAAAAAAAATGAAACGACTGTTTTTTATTTAAATATTTTATTTGAACATTTCATATTATACACTAATATATAATTTACATTTATATTAACTTCATCTATACAGTTATATTATAATGATAGTATGCTATATTAAAACATCTCTAAATAATATTACTAAGTTAATATTAATAAATTCATATTGACAATTTTTAGGCATAAATCTCACAAATAAAAATGAACCGATTCAAACGTTGTCAATCAAAATTTTAAAAAGAAACGTGCCACAAATGTAATAGGCCCACATTTTCTTGAAAATTGTTTACGAAAGTTACTGATGATAAAATAAAAAATTTGGGAGCTACTTTTTAAACGATTCTCTTTATCGAATTACTTATAGGTAGATACATGATCTAGCATCCGCTCCATATATTATAGTTAGACGTTAGAGAGAGAGTATGAACTGATACCCATATATACCGATCTCATATCCAGCGTGTGGGTAGAGTTAATTAAGAATTATTACTATTACAGAATCTAGTATATGTAAGGAAGTACGAGATATTCTTGCGATATAAAGTGAGATTACACAATAATATTAATATTGTATATGCTATTATAATTTATTGTGGATATGATTTTTTTCTTATTAAATTTATGATGCTAAATATTAGCCTTCTTATTTTATTTAACATTTTTTATATAAAACTAATAAAAATTTAAAGATTGTGATCTTATTATTTCCTCACTATATGAAATGTAATGGATAAAAGTTTCAAATATTTTCTAAATAAATGTTAAAATTAATATTTTTTGGGTAGGAGCTACCTATACCACGGACCTATACCTCTATAATAATATATATCTTATACGCCCCCTGATATATATTACTAATAGTAGCATGAGTTTAGATACTTAATGAGAAATAGATATTATTACTATATGTAGTATTAATATACAGTAGAGTTTATTCCACATAGTATAATTATGACTATCATTATAAATACTCTTCAAGTATTTATAATAATATATATCACACATATAAACACTAATTGATAAGATATATTAATATAATATATTAATTGATGAGAAATATTACGATTTATCTATATAATATTATTAATATTGATATATCAGCCTAATTATATTATAAATATATATATATATTATATAGTTAGATTAGTCACCTATTAATATATATATATAATATAGATATATATATATAATTTAATATAGCTTAATATAATTATGTAACACAAATGTAACATTTTAAATATATATTTCAAACCCTTATACATTATGTGATCTTAATATAAATAATAACATAACTTCACAAAATATATAATATATATGGAATAACAATTTTGTTATATTTATAACATGTGGATACTATTTGATTGTATGTATATAATATTAATTATTAATATATTAATATACTGAAAAATAGATATATATATATTAGTGATATTATATATTATATATATATATATATATATAAATTTATACATATATATATAACAAGATTTATATAACAATGTATGATATCATATTGAAATATATATATATATTAATTTGTATATATACCTGATTGGGTAGTAAGTATATATCACTATATATATATATCCATTATATACTATACATTATTTAATCTTTAATGTAAGCCATAGCCTGCCATGAGAACCAAATTCCATATCTCAAAAACTTACAATAGCTTTACAAGGAAAAGGAATAATATGTGTGAATTCCCTGGCAATAACTTTATGGTGCGTAAATGAATGTAAAAAAAAAAGAAATAATAAAATATGCGTCACATTAAAACTACAATATGCATACATGAGTGACCTATAAGATCAAACAATATTCAATTCATCGGAAAACCAGCATACCTCCATAACAATGAATTTTTTTTTTTTTTTTTCATTTTTGTTTTACACTTTTTCCTAACTAAAATGTTACCAGATGATTTCCAAAAAATAAAAATTGCTATTATTTTGCCATGTAGCCATTGTAATTTGTGTGTAGCATTTTGTGAACCTTTTTTTTTTTTATTTTTTTTATATCATTTTTTGCTATTTTTTTTTTTGTTGTTTTTTTTTTTTATTTTTTTACATTTTTCACCTAATGTATGATGTAAAATTTTACTAGCATTCCAGCAATGTATCAACTTTTTCCCGCGTAAGTGATTGTAGTTTTTGAGTAAAATACTGGATTGTGGGCTCTTCTAGAGGTTAGACCATATTATATGTATTATATTATGGGATATCATAAATATATATAAGATGTATATATTAATATTATATATATATATAGAATAAGTATACTCCATTATATTATATTATATATATATAATATACTATAAAGAAGGCTAGGAGAAATAAATAAATAAAAATGCATGTAAGGAAGAAAATATATTAGGTATTAATATTTATAATATAAGCCTAGTATTATTCAGACACTATAATACATAGAAAATGCATATATAGTTACCGAATTGGAACAAAATACTTGTTTTACTTTCTGAAAAATAAGGAGAATAAATTTTAAATATTCAGTTGGGAAAGGCGGAAATCGGGCGTTTTTCTCTATATATACTTTTTTCGGCTCATATCAGTCTGACTATAAAAAAAATTCTTATTAAAATAAACTAAAAAAGAAACATGGATCAATTTTTGGGGAAAATTTTTTTCAGGAACAAATCCAAAACCGCAGATTTACATTTTGTCATATTTTGATAGACGGAAATCCCATAAATCTGACAAGATTTTTCAATACTGGTTGATAATTGTAGGGCGGTGTCAGAAGCGCTGGAATTGATGAACTTGAAAAACATTTTGAAAATTTGTGAAAATAATTGTAGAATCTATATTCCCCAAATTTTTAATTTATTGAATCTTCTACGGAGAAAGATTAATAATCCTCTTTAGCCATAACTCTTAATTTTTCAAGTACTTCGCGACGAAAATAATATTGTAAGATTTTCTTTGATAAATTTATAATAGTATTTTATGAACTATTTTATTAAGTGAGAGAATGGGAGAGAAAATTCAAAACTTTTCCCACTTCCCAACCCTTAGAAAACCAAAAAATATACCAATTTGAAAATAAAGACACAAATACATATTAATAATAGTTACCCTTATAAAATAACAAACTACACCTCTTTTAATAAGATTGGAAATAGAAAACGTGATTTCGAAAGCTGACTCACCTTTAAATTTATAAAAAAATAAATAAATTATATACTAATCAAAGCAAATTAAGAGTACATATTAATAGAAATGAGGAAAACATTCTTAGGTTTATTGGCTGTTGAAAGTAGAAAAGAAGAATCTCTAGGAAAGCAATACTTCGAAGGTTGAAATAAATACTTTCTGATTTCCTTTTACAACGACATAATAGTGGAGCAGCAAAGAAGAATTTTTATTAATAAAGCGGGAGAAAGTTTCGGAAAAGATATACGACGCCTTGCTGTTCAGTGATAGTTATGACATTCATTGGAGTAAAATAATCTTGTTATGAAACTATTAACCGCTACAATGAAAACAACTGGGCATTATTTGTTTTCCCAAGGCGAAAACGATTTTAAAAGAAAAAATCTTTCCAATTTATTCTCTTTGTCGTGGTAACCATGCATCTCGTAAGTTGTATCGATATGTGAACGAGAACAAAGGCCTTTTAATTTAAGCTCTGATGTATTAGGAATACCGCAAGTGACACAGGCTTCAATTCCGCAAGAGTTCATTACCCACTTCCCAAGTAAATGAGTTTCTAAGAAAATGCATTTAGGCTCGTCGAAGTATGTGGAAACTCTTGGTCTGAAGTTATATTTCAAATGGGTATTTCTTTCATTATGAATTAGTTGTAGTTCAACACTTCGGCTTTTATTCCAACCCACATAAAAAATGATGTAATCAGTGGAACATACCTTCTTCGCTTATTGGATTGGACGGAAGATGTTCCGCTCCGATTTCTTCTTCGTGTTCATAGGAGCTGAAATTTCACCTTTCAAAGTTCGGCACCTAAGATCTCTTTGTTCCGGAAAACCAACATAATCATGGAGGTTCACAACGCAGACAGAACTAAAAACAACTATGAGGCAAAAAGAAAAATTTGATTGGGACATAGCTAAATTTTTTTTTCTTCTAGTATACCATTTAATGTGGTTCGAAAAAAAGAAGTTGAGTATTAAGGAGAAGTGAGTTATGTTTATAGTATACAAATTTCATTATAATAAAAATTAAAAAAAAAATTTCATTCCCTGAATGTACTATTACCAAAAAAATAAATACTTGAATTGGGTTATTAATGTTAAGGGAATTTTTGGGTAAACAATAAAATTTTCATTTGCATTTCTTTATTTCCACTTGATTAGGCAAATATTATTACAAATTAAGAAAAATACTTCTTACATAAGAAGAAATAGACTAAAAAAATACAATAACTCATTACAGAAAGAGACGAGAGCATTTTGAGATTTATGGGATTAAAACAAAAAGCAAAAAAAGCCAGAGCCAGTTTCATGGTCAAAAGTTCAAAGAGATAATAGCCAAAAAGCCAGTGGCTTTTTGGCTAATTGGCTTTTTGTGACAACCCTGGCTCTTGATCCCTTCTAACTATCGCCTAGTCAGCTCTCACTTGTATTCTATCTAAGATCTTTGAAACCCCTCTCACTCTCACTTTAATTAGAGCATTCTGCTCTTGGGGGCAAAATATCGACAAAGAAAAACAAATCAATTTTTAGGAAGTAAAAAATATAACAGCCTGAACATGCATAAGTTTTCGTTTTGGAATTTTGTCTTACGCTCGATAAGAATTCTTACGCTTTTTAAGAACGGTTTCGTGCCAAATCGACCACGAATTCTATAAACTTGTTCAATACAAACATTTGGATCAGCTGTTAATGCAGAAGTAAAACCTGTGATGATCGAAGTACATCATTTCTTTCTTAAATAATAATGAACGATTTTTTCGAAAAAATGGGAAACAAAAGAAAGCAATTTAAGAAAAGCGAATTTCAAAGAAGTGACAAAAATCTGCATTCCACATCAATTCCAAGGAAATGAATAAATCTAACATAAATTTGAATTATTGTAAAATATTGCATATATATTTCAACTTTCTTGAAGTTGGGTTACGTCATATTATACAATTTATATATATAATATATATATATATATATATATATATATATATATATATATATATAATATATATATATATATATATATTATAATATTATAATATATAAACAAAATATTATAATAATACTATATATATTTATATAATATTTAATATAATATAAATAATTTATAGTCTGTTTAGATAGAATAGTTATACGTGTTATATATTTGTACATTCAATATATATTATATATATATATATATATATATATATATATATTAGATATATAATATATATATATATATATATATTATAATCAGCCATATATATATTTATATATATATATATATATATGTATATGTGCGTGTGTGAAAAAATACTGATTTAGATACACTAGGCATACCTTTTTAATTGTGCGTGTATTTGTTTATTTTATTTGAATTTTTTTCATTGTTAGTATTGCAATTTCCGAACCCCTTGACTTGACACGGGCCCTGGTGCAGCCCCATTATACCCCCCTCTCGTCAGCGCTGAATTGCAGCAACTTTTTGGCGTCTTAACAAAATTAACAGTACATTTCTTTCATTTTGCATTTTCAAAAAATGTATTTGTTAGTTGAGTTTTTTTGAAAATATTTTTGTTCATAAGTGTTTTAAAATATTCTTTAAATATTTTACGTCGCTTAATTAATTATCAACAGCAAAGATTGGCAAAGTTGTTTGCTCCGAATTACTCACTTACAAAAAGATTATAAAAAAATTAGATTGCTTCATTATTGTTTCTTTTGTTTCCGAAAGAAAACACACACACACACACACACACAACACACACACATACACACACACACGACACACACACAACACACACACACACACACACACACACAACACACACACACACCACACACAACACAACACACAACACACACACACACACACTGCACACAGTACACACACACACACACACACAACACAACACACACACACACACAACACACACACACACCAGCACACTCACTTACCACCCCCCAAAAAAACACACACAAAACCACCAAAACCCACCACACTACACACACACACAACACCACACACACACACACACACACACATATATATATATATATATATTATATATATATATATATTATATATAATATATTATATATAAAAATTTAAATACTTTTATAATATAATATATATTTGTAATATTAAGCTATGCTCGCTTATATTTATGTAATGTTGGTATGATACCCTGGGTTTCTTTAAGGTTACATATGAAAATACAACTAAACTTAAAACACTTTAATAAATTAAAATAACATTTAAATTCTATCTGATTACAAATTTTCGACATTTTTGTCCTTTTTCAAGTAATGATGAAAAGATTAATGTAATGATGATCATTACTTGAAAAAGGACAAAAATGTCGAAAATTTGTAATCCAGATAGAATTTAAATGTTTAATTATTAAAGTGTTTTTAATGTAATGTATTGCCAATAGTAACCTTAAAGCAACCCAGGGTATCAAATACCATATATTATATATATATATATTATATATATATATATAATATATATATATATATATATATATATATATATTTATATATATATATATATATATATATATATATATATATAAGTGTGGGGGTGGGCGAATGAGAGTGTGCATTATTGTTTGGCACCCGAAGTCCCAAAAACTTAATAATTTAACGCACAAGCAGGTTACACGAGTATTTAAAAGGTTATCCTGTTGAACTGGATTAGAGTTCGAATCAATTGATTGCACCCTCCCCGAAATTAATATTGGAAATCTTATTGAGAGTTTAAAAATCTTTTCGAATTGGGATAAACATAGTAAATTAGCTGATTAATAGGAAGTACTTGTATCACTCTATTAGGAAGCACATCTATCACTCTATTATAAAGTACTTCTATCACTCTATTATGAAATATTTTTTCATATTATTATTAATATTGTATAGTTAACACAAACGTTGTTGAAATGGTTGGAAGACATTGATTAGCATTTTATTGGTATCCGGCAGATTCATCGATAATAATTCACCCATATACACAATCATCGACATGCATAATTCATCGACAGTAATCGTCCAAGT
>JABUQX010013380.1:17500-37879 GCA_015478945.1 Trachelipus rathkii
GATTTTGGGAGATTTATCCAATGTCTTAATCCAATGATGGAAATTGAAACTTTGATAGAAACAATGAAATTTAATGATTAGGAATTAACTATAGCAACTTTACATAAACACTGCAATATATATATATATATATATATAACTCTGTATATATATATATATATATATATTATATATATATTATAATATATATTATAATATATATATATATATATATTAAATATTATATATATAATATATTGTATATAATATATATATATATATAATATATATATATATATATATAATATTATAATATAATTATATATATATATATTATTATGCTATATATATATATATATATATATATATATGTAAAACACTGCATACTCGTATATAGACCAAATAAAATAAACACTATAAGCTTTATTCGTCCAGATGAAATTAACACTAGATAATTCAACCCAGCAAAATATATACTACCTAATTTGATCAATCGAAGGTAAACATTGCCTATTTGATTAAATAAAATCAGCGTTTCCTAGTGCAGATATTCACTAACTAATTTAATCAAATATGATAAATATTACCTAATATGAACAAGTACGGTAGACATGACTGATTCGAAATAGCAAATTTAAAAAAAAAAATGACAAATTCAAACTAATAAAATCAACATTACCAAATTTGACCAAGTAAGAATGACCAATGTATAATTTGAACAAGGAAAGATTATTTTTCTTCATTTATTGTTGGGTATTATTAGTGATATAGGAAATAAAATATTAAGTTTGTATACAGTAAAATATCTCAAAAGCCTTTTTTATCTAGTGTATGAAATACTAATCTTTTCTAAAGGCTTTTTAAAAGCAGGATGCTCAAGGCACTCCTGCAGTTCTAGAGGTATTTTTATAGTACAAATGTAACCTTGATCAAGGTCCGAAGAAAAATAACTATTTTTTTTAAATACGAGAAAGTCCATACAACTATATTAAATTATTCAGTTTAATGGTTCATGTCATATTTCTCACTACATAATTATCAGTTATGTAAGACAAATGAATATATTAGTACATTTTTAATATATATTTGCTGCAGGTAACCCACATCCCCATATTTTATGGCAAAAAGGAACTCGTTCCCTTTTACCCTCTCCAAGAGTCGTCTTAAGTCCTACAAAATCAAGCCTGACTTTGACCAATATTCTGACGAAGGAGGGAGGGTTGTTCTCCTGTATCGGAGTCAACCCCGCTGGAGAAGCTACCCTTTTTATTACAATATTGTCGATGTAAATACGAAGGTTTGTATTTATGATCGATATAGTAACTATAGGTACGGTCATCGCAATCCCACAGTAATAATCTAAAAAACAATTTTCAGAGAAAGCATAAATGATGAGAAAATAATAAAAATAATAATAATAATAATAATAATAATAATAATAATAATAATAATAATAATAATAATAATAATAATAATAATAATAATAATAATAATAATAATAGCTTTTAAAAATTTAATAAAACTGATATGTGACCTGTTCAACTCTGAGGTAATAAAACACGAAGGAAAGAAAAGACAGATTGTATGACACAAAAAAAACTTCTTCCCCCCTTTCCATTTTCCAGACACTGTATTATGATAATAATAATAATAATAGGACCACAGTAATAGAATACCTTCAAGTGACAGTAGTATCAGGACAGACGCTTGAAATGGAATGTAAGGTTACCGTAAAAGTAATATAAGGTTACAGTTACCCCCCAAAAATCTACAGGAAGGGGTCCACCCCGACATAAACCTCTTAACATAACGTGGACCAAGGTACGGTATAAGCTATTATTATTATTATTATTATTATTATTATTATTATTATTATTATTATTATTATTATTATTATTATTAATTATTATTATTATTAAAAAAAATTAATAAAAAACTAATATTACTTTGTGTTTTTTAGTTTATAATATTTATTATTTAATTATTAAGTATTGTTAAAATATTCGTAATTATTTTTATTTATAAGTTATAAATTTTATATTACTATACCTATTATTATTATTATTATTATACTTATTATTATTATTGAGAGTCAAACTTTGACATAATTGATGTCAGATTAATTATTAATGTTTAAAAAAATTATATAGGAGAGGAGGGACGTTAAGATACATCTCGATTATTGCTGGGTTTCTTAGTTCTACGAGATATTTGGCTATCTAGATGTGATGGTCTATTCATATTAAGCCTATAGTAGAGATGAATTTATGATCACAATATTCTCCGTCACTTCACTCAGATCATAACCCATTTAAGTTCATTTATTTATTTGTCTCTTCTGGTTGGTATCATTTATGCGAAGACCTGGGAGCCCTCACATTGGTTTGGCGAGTGTCATCTACATCTAGAGTAGCTAATCATACCTCATGCTCCTTGATTTTCAATACCAAATTGGCTTATTCAGAAATTCTACACAAATACTGAAGATGAACTTAAATTAAACAAAACTACATTACATCCTCATGTATATATCAATCATATCATAAATTACACTATACAATACCATTTAATATCTATACATACATACATCTGATCATTCTTCATTGATTACATCAAATACTCATTCAGTATATCATACTCACAGATTTGAATTCATTTTAACACATCTAATTCAATTTACTATTATTTCAAACAATATTTGATTTTATATTCTAATATCTACCCAAGTGAATATATTCATTCCATAGTCATCTAATTCTTAAACACTTACAATGATTTATTATCATCTATATATATATTTTTTACCAGGAATGGTTATTCCACATTACTAGTTTATCACTGATATTCCAGCTTCGAGAGTCAATTTTCAATAAGTTTATATGTCCATACATTCATGACGAAGTCTCTGACAGAGAACACTTCTATTTACATGAGAGAGATCACAATATAGATTGTAGAGTTATGGCAAAATCAAGGCTGAAGATGTGAGCGAAGAAGATATCTCTAGGAGAGCCTCAAATTACATTTTCAGCTATGCCACATCACACTGAATGCCACGATGTCTTATTCAGTGTCATATAATTCATCTGAGATATTTAACAAGAGTTAACCATATTAATTAAGCGTTAATAATATCCAATAATTCGAGATACAATATAGACGGGCCAAGACTGGATGCACTTTGCCTGTATTGTGCGAACATATATTAGGGAGGATCTATCAGAGTAGGTTCACAATGAAAGACTAAGTATTCAATAGCTCTCAATTGTATTCTTTCTAAAGTCTTCATTTGGTAATTATTATTATTTATTTATTTTATTTATTTATTTATTTATTTATTTAATTTATTTATTTTGGTATTATATTTATTTATGTCTCAGATATTATTGGTTACTCTATTTTTGTTCATTAGACTATAATTGGATAATATAGTATATAATAGTTAGGATTTAGTTGAGTATATGTGAGGGTGTATTTTGGGCTAACCTTATGTTGAGAATACTAGTAAGTAGGATAGTTAGTTAGTAGTAAGTAGAGGTAGTTGAGAAATAATAATATAATAGTTTCTTTCTATATTTGAAGAGATTCAGTTATTTATTAGTTAATTATGTATTAATTATAAGTTAGTCTTTAAGTTAGTTTTAAGATAGGTTTAACTTTAGTTAGTTTAGTTAGTTTTAGTAGTTAGTTAGTTAGTTGTTACCATAAATTAGTATTTAGTATATTAGTAATAGTTAGTATATGAATTTAGTTTTAGTAATTAGTTTTTTAGAAAAAGGTTTTTTAAGTGTTATAGTTAGTTATATTAATAAAAGTTTCCTGCTTGTTATATTAGTTAGTTAGTTATTAAGTTATGTTTGGTTAGTTAGTTAGTTAGTTTATTAGTTTAAGTTTATATGATTATAATTTGATAAATTATTAAGTTAGGTTTAAGTTAGTATTAAGTTTATATAATTAGGGTTCGTTAGTGGTATTTATTGAAATAAAGTATATAATATTAATTCCTTCTCACTTTCACAATTATCTTAATTTACAGTTGATTTTATTATAAATGGGTCTATATATATATATATTAATATAATAATATATTATATCCATATATAATAACGAATTAATATATATATATATTAATATATATATATATATATATATATATATATTTCAATATATATATATATTAATATATATTATATATATATATATAATATATATTAATATATAATAAGTATATATATATATATTTATATATAAATATAACTGAGTAAAACTTATTAAAGTGTTGTACCAGATTACTGGCCAACATTATTACAATTAATTATATTAGTTAGGGAGATATTCATTTTTTACTTACATAACTACTTTTTGTAATCTGTGCCTTTATTTCTGGCTTCTATTTAAGGATTAAGAAAATAATCATATATTTATTTTCATTGCAATTTAATAAAATTCAAATATATATATTGATTAAGACTTATTTGAACGAAAATACTTTCTAAACAAAAACGTAAATGAGATAATTTTTGAGGATACATAAAATATATTTAAAAATTCAACAGCATTAAAAATATAGATATAATATATAATAATAAATAATATACATGATAATAAATTAAATAATAAATAATAATATATAAATAATAATAATAATTCTGATAGATGTCTTAATTGAAATTGTCAAGAGATGGAATAAATACATAATAATAAATCATAGAGTAATCCATTAAGTACATTGTCGAGAATAAATACTATAATAAGATTAATCTAAATAGATTCAATCAATAACATTCACTGATAATCGCGCATGCTCGAAGAAAGTACAATATTAGACATTGATGAGGTGGAGGGGGGAGTGTCACCCGAATCACTTAAATTGGACTGTTAGTTCAGATTAATTGATTCCTGTATAACTGTTATAAAAGATCTTCGATTACCTAAGTTATGTGAGTGGCTTAATGAAACTGTGTCAATGACATTTGGTGAATATTTAAGTATATGTTAGTTATGTTATGTTTATGTTATGTGTCATTAGTTTATATGTTTGAGGATCCTCTTCAAGAGGCTCTACAGTCCACGCTAACGGATGAGCAGGTATATTGGATTATATGTGATAGAAGTGTATGTGAGTCCCCACAGTGGTCTCACGAAGTCTATTAGGTTACGATATGTGAATTAAGCGTTATCAGTTATAGGTACTTTAAAAATCTTTAAATAGCACGCAATTTAGGAAATAAATATTGTTGTCATCTGAGAATCACTAAAATAATTATTCAATAATTTATTTATCAATGATTCGATTTATTAACTGGGAGTAGCAATAAATCAATACGAATTCAGATCTAGATTTAAAATATATTTTAAATAAGGAATAAATATATATATATATATATTATATATATATACATACCCAATATACCATAATATACTTAATCCATAAATATATCACTTTTCTATAAATGTTAGCATATATATAATCAAAATATCTCAACCTACACAATAATATACAACCTACTCATGTGCTATATACGACACATTAAATCCAAAATTTATAACAAACTACTATAATTATTTATAGAGAATGCAGTGAGCTTTCATTTATAATAATCTAAAAGATTAGGCAATTTGGCCTAGATGTCCACTTATCTTCAAATTCGAAACTTGCACAGATGTGAGATGATTCTAGTATTGAGAAGCGCAGTTGGGGAGCCTGTTGTATTTGAGTGTAACGGCCAAGTGGGGAACTCTCCAGTGTGAATAACATTCCACCACCACCACTAAACAACAACATACACCATTCTCAACTCACAAAACGCAACAAAAAAAATTTATTGGGTCTCTCGTAACCTTTAAAACTAGTATATGCGAGATCAGTAGATGTACATAAGTAATGATTTGTAGAGCGATATGTAATTTATACTGTTCGCGAGTCGAGCACACACGCCCGCGAATTCTCTTTATCTCGCCAATAAACACTATCAAAAACCACTTGCATATCAAAATCCTTAGTCCACGCCCTTCATCGTGTCAAGAGTCATGAATGAGAGAGAGACGTGCTTAGACGACGTAGCCCAAGCACGAGAGATGTCAAAGAGCCAGTGAGAGAAGTAGAGCAGACGAGAGAAGAGACATGAAGAGAGAGAGAGAGGAGAGAGACGGAGAAAGAGAAGATGAGGAGCTCGATAGAGGAGGAGAGAGGAGAGAGAGAGGAGAATAGATGAGGTAGAGTATAGAGCATGTAGGAGCAAGATGTAAGAAGAGGTAATTAGGAGCTGCGACAAAACTTACTCCGCCACAATAACTCTTCTTTTGGATAACTTGCACTCGAGAATCACATATCGAAACGTTTTTCATTGTGGCAATCTTTAATTAAAACATTCAAAATCCTGAATATTAAGATGGAAAATTTTAATTTTTTTTAGACTGACGGTGATTATATCTGTCATTACTATATAAAGATTCCTTCCACTTCGGAATTGTAACTCACTAATTAAAAAAATTTGCGTATCACAATTATTCTTCTTGAGAAGACTCTTCTGGCTATAAGCATCTTAATTTAGGAATAAATTCTATTTAGTCCTTTGACAGGTTCCAAATACTTATCCTTCTGTAAGAATAGACATACTATGCAGCAGTATGGTGTAAATTATCATTGAGTTATGTAATACTAGAACACAACACCTAAGAGCATATCTGATATCTTAGGTCCTAAGAAACTATGAGAACTAACAACCGTACGCATATCTGCACAAGATTTATCATTAATATGTTAAATTTCATATAAAAACAACTTTATTTATTGTATGTTGATGTAATAAACAACATATCTTATATTAAATGTATAAGAAGAACCTACGATTATCGCACTAATTATTTATAGGTATTACTTATTAATATATATAATAAAATTCATTATATTGCATATTATACTATATAACGTTTTATGATATACCCTACACATAACTATATCCATATAGAGTTATATTTATATATATCTTTACTATAGTAATTACATTATTATTATAAGAAATACTTTATATATAATTACTACATACATACTATACATTCCTAATCTAGATGGTATGGCCATACTTATTTAGTGTAATATAAATACTATTGATGCAAAATATACTTTAAGAAATCACACTTGATATATTAATGATTATCCTATATATATGTATATAAATATGAGTATATGACTAAAATATCATTTGATTTATTAATTTAATTTATTTATATTATTATATTTATTTACTTATTTATTTATATTTTAAAGGTGTTCGAGTGAACAAAAGGCCCAAACATTCACCGAATTCTATGCGGGCTCGGACAGTAACTGCTCGAATCCTCCATGTGCTTAATCATTCAACCAAAGCAACTGAAACCTCCGTCTGATGGGGTACACTAACTACTTCTATTAACAAATAATAATAATAATAAATGAATAACTTAACTAAATCAATTTCCATATATTATAATATCAATCACATAATCAATAATAATATAATAATAGAGATAATAATAATAATAATAATTGATATTAATATTAATCAATCAAATAATTAATAATAATAATAATAATATATAATAGTAATTGTACAAATAAATAATAATAATAACACAATCTAATATTTTTCTGTACTCGAATTAATAAAGGAAAGATCACTGCATGTGAATATACTTTTGTCTTTGATATCTGTATATCCACACCGTTGGACAGAGTTGTCCTGTGAGACAACACTTCATTTTTAAATGCTTCTTAGGTCACACACTAAACTCCTGCTAACTACTACTACACTAACTACAAACTAACTACAATACAAACTACTACTACTACCTACTACTACTACTCCTAATCATACCTGCAACTACTATAAAAAAAACAAATAGAATCTAAAATTATAATCATACAAAAGCATAAATTTTCATCAGCTTTATGTGCAGAACCTTAATCAAAAGCTTTGCTAAAATCTAAAATAAATAAATAATATAATAATAATAATAATCAATTAATAAGAATTTAAATCATCTCAAGGCTATATTATTTACTAATAACTGATGAGAGCATCAACTCATTTGGGCGTCGAATAGATATTGAAAGATTATATGTGGATTATTAATTATATAATAGTTATATACATTAGTCTGTCAGACATATAATCACCTATAATCACATATGTCTCACTCTTTTGCTCTTAATTTGTGTAACTGTAAAATAGATAATATTTTAACAATAAATTATTTTTACAAATTATATAGTTGTCATTATATATATATACTGTATATATTCAATTTTATATTTATATATTTTGAAAGCGTAATATATAAAAAATATATAGAGAAGTGGCCATGCAGCCCGGTTTTAAAACGTAAATCGAAACAAAATAATAAAACGAAAAACAGCGAGCGAGAAGGAGTAAGGTTGATGTGACGAGCCTATCCAGGTACCTCGTCCGAGAGTGCATCTTTCGACTTGGAGAGGAGCCAGAAACACTTTGAGACGTAATACTTGTGGAATTTGACAATTTCTATTATGAGAGAGAAAAATGTGATAGAGAGAGAATGTCTTCAGGATTCTAAAATAAATTATTAAATTCAATTTTTTAATATAAGATTTTTGTATTGTATTTTTAATAATGTTTTCATCGATTAAGAACGCTTATATAAAGTTATTTTATTCGTGTTTATTGTGTAAATTTTATATATCATCGGTATCCATTTTTCACATTTGCCTACCAACACCGTCTTCCTGGTCTGAGTTTAAGATATTTTTATAATTTTTTTAAACACTAATATAAAGCTATATAATTTAGTTTTAGGTAACTAATTTTGTATAATATATATTTATAAATATATTGGTTTTTAGAAATATGGAGAAACCTGTAACCTTTTGGGAGAGAAATATTATAGTAGTAAATTGCAATCTTTAACCACGTTTAGTAACATTTTTATTATTTATAGAATAACCTATATATATTATTAAATTTTTATTAATTATTACTCATTTCATCATAATATTATTATATTATGTATTATTTATTAATCTCAGAATGAGTAAGCCTAAACAATGAGATCAAACACCCTGACATCTTATGACGTATAGCATGTGAAATATCATTAAAAAGAAGTTATTTTATTTATCTGAGCGAAAATCGAGTATCGGCGCGCAGAACAATTTAGAGCGGAATATGACAATATTGTGACGCTCGCACATAACATGACCGAGTTGGGAAGAATAACTCATGTTGAAAGGCTAACAGTACTATTTTGAAAGTTGTAAAATGCAATGCACAAAACATAATTGAGTAATATATATATAGAGCTTTGAACAATGTACAAACTAGTTATTGAAAAAGTAAGTGTAATGAATTTATAGGAAATTAAGGAATGTAAGACACACTTAGTAAAAGTTCAGAAAAGATGTCAGAAACAATGGGATCAATAAAAGACCTTTGAACAAGATAAAATAATTGGTTAGGAGGAGTTTACGTAGTTAAGTAGATTTAAATTAATAATATATATATATATATATATTTATTATTTAGGAGGAGGAGAAGAGTGAGTAGATAATTATGATGATATATATATTATATAATTATATATAACTTAATATTATATAATATAATGTTTTATATTTTACACAAAAATTTAATTTACTTCTTCCAACTATAGAAAGAAATATAATTACGTGTATAGATCACAAATCATGTCATAATATAAGATATAGAATATTGTAAATAATAAGATATTGAAGATACGCACACATATATATTTGATTTTTTTGAGAGTAGAGTGAATTATATTATTGTGAAGACTGAGATTACAACATAATCCGGTAATATAACAAATTTCTTAGATATCAGATAAGAAAAGTACTGTGATTAAATGAAAATATAGAGATTTATAAAAAAGGTTTTTTTTTATTTTGTATTTTCTTATGAATTTGAAAAAACCAATTATATATCTCTATGATATTGTAGTAGTAAATATTATTTATATATTTTATATTACATATATATTTAGTTTTGATTATTGCGGCTTTTCACAAAACTAAGTATTATATAATATACATAAAAAAAAAAATTTATTTTGCGAAATTCGATAAATTAATATTAAGTTTCCGCAATAATTTAATAATAATAGTTGCATAATTTTGTTCGAGGTAGAGTGGTTTAACATAGGTAAACTTGTGAATCTTCATTCCAATATATTACTAACCACAAATTTCTTAAATATTGAAGAGTAACTTACTATTATTCTTTTTCTAGGTAGTGCACCTTTCAAGCATTTTTTTACTGTTGAAAATTGAGAGAGGATGAGTTATAATTATTAGCTTTAGTATGCCAATTTCCTAAGGATAGAGTCAATAGCATGATTATATCCATATATATGTTTATGGAGATATATTATATGTTTATCTACTTTCTTCCTTTTGTCTTAATATTTCTATTTATTTAATTATTCACTTTTACTTTTTCTTTCCTTTTTAGAATAGTTTAAATTTTAAGTTTATATACATTAACGTTTATATATTAATTTTATAACACAAATATAAAAAAATTACTCTTATCTACAATTACTTTTTAACTATTTATTTACTAATTATTTACGCTTTTTGCTGAAAAGGAGAAAAAAATGACTAACAGATAGAATATTTTTTATCACATTACCTTTAATATCGTTATTTCTCTGCTTTCAATTAAATTTTGTTTTTTTTCTTCTCTTCTTCTAATACATAGAAGAACAATTATTATTATTATTATGTGATATCTCCTTTTTATCTCCACACTTTTCAAGAAAACCTACGTTTGATTCATTTTATTTCATTATTTTTTATGGTTCTGATGAATATATCAGCAAAATTGATCATTACTGTTCACGGCAAAAATTTAACTGATCCAATCTGTCTATTTTTGCTGTATTTCTTTCTTGATTTATCTCCACACTCAGTTGTCTCACATTGATTGAGTCATGTATAACTTATAATCTCATCTATCTATTTCCCTTTAATCGTGATATGTATTGTCCTCTAGACAGAGAGTTTGTATCTATACAGTGTCTACGGAGGTTTCTTAGAATTAAATCAGAAGATATAGGCGAGTTAGTAATAAGACATCTCTTCACCGAGAATATATATTTGACTAAATCATTTATTAGTGATTGCTTCTATGCTTCAAGACAGAATTTACTATTTAATGCTACTTAGCTTATTGTATTGACTGAACATGATTATAAATGATCTATTGATTTTATGAGATTTCCAAATATAAGTTTAAAGAACTAACTTAATTTTCATATAATCACAGGAAGCAGCTTAAAAATTTATATTCTTCATTTTCCCTTGTGTTTAGAAGATTTCTATATATTCTACTCTCCTAGTAGCAATGATTTGAATTTGTAACCATACACAATATAGTATATTAAATCTTCAATTTTTACCCAAGTTTAGTTTTAGACATATACTCTATATAAATTCAATTTCTGTATTCTTTCTTTTAAAATTATGAAGTTCTTTATAATCTTTAATAATCAATTCTTTTCTCCATGCTGCATCCTCTTATCTATTTAATTATTTAATAGTATTACTAATATCTTGGTCTTTTGATTTATTTCTGCCATCATGCATTATTTAATTTTCTCATATTAATATCAGTTGATTATATCAATTTATTTATCTTTTTTAAGAATTATTTCTTTATTTTCTTTTTATTCGATTTTATATCTCTATACTAATCATGTAATACCGATGCTATCTCAACCAGAAAGAAACCTACACATCCTGTATGCATCCATCATATATCATGTTTTCTTCCTGACATAACTGAACTCCTAAATATTTAACCAAATTTCTTTTGATCTCACCTTTACTCTTACTATTATTTCAAAATATAATTGTTTTTTTAAATTTATTTATTATATTAACGTTCTCTGAATAACGCGCAAAAAGTTGAAGTTCACAAAACGCCCATAAAAATATCTCATCTATCAGCATCTATTTTATATAAAGCCTCTTTTCTATAGTTTTAAAGCGTTAATCCCTTTATTCCTTAGAATAGTGTTTGGTTCCATTTTACTTCTTGTGTTAGTACCTAACTTAATTAATTTGTTTTTTCAATGATAAATAACCACATCATATGCCAAAAGCATTCTGAGTTTCAATACCACACCTAAATACGGGTTTTTATTCAAATGTCTTGCGCGCAAACAGCTCTTTAATTATCAAATTCTGGTTGGTAGCTTTTAAATATACTTTTTCTTGTTATTACATCTCTCTTGTAAGCTATGCGCCTGAATACAATAATCGACATAAGGCAATAGTAAATAGTATACACCATCTCTCGTTTTCCTGAGTTTTCTGGACTATCGTATAACAAGTATCATTTTAACAATGAGCATAAATACAATAGTTCTGACATAACACAGAGAGTTTGGTGGGCAACCTGATGTGTGGTTTGCTTCAAAATCTCACCCTATGTCTTCTTCAAATCCTCCTAGACGAGAAGAGAGTTATCACACATCTAGCTTTTAAGATTTTTTCACTCGTTTATACACTACAATAAATTTCTTCACATCTATTAACAAGACATAAAATCTTAAACCGTTAATGGGAAATCTTACATTAATTGCTCTTTCACCTTTATCAGCTACTTCTTCAAAAATCAAAAAACATTATTCTTCTTCCATTTTTCTATAAATTCTATCAAAATTAAAGAAATTTTTCTGTAACAAGAAGAAGTTTAACAATGACATTATCCTCTGACAAATTTAAATTCACTTTAT
Organism: Trachelipus rathkii; assembly: GCA_015478945.1. NCBI lineage: Eukaryota > Metazoa > Arthropoda > Malacostraca > Isopoda > Trachelipodidae > Trachelipus > Trachelipus rathkii. The sequence continues at coordinate 30,254 of JABUQX010013380.1, forward strand.
CAGTAAATATTCTTCATTGGGATTAATATACATACATGTTGAACTATTCCCATATATCTTCATCATATACAAATCTTTCCATTCCCTCCAATGTCCACTAATCATACCTCACTCTACTGTGCAGTAACCAAAAATTATCAATCAATTCATTCTCACGAGCTATTTTATCTTTTAGTTTTCTTCACATTTTCAATACATGTCCAATTGCGGTTATATTTCAAATACTTGCAACTTTACTATCCTGTTCCAGCAGATATATTGTATTTGCCTAATAGTTTAATGTATATCTAAACTAACATAGTAAAACAATATATTATACATTTATTTATAACAAGTACAGACTGTCTCAGCATCTACTATAAAACATAATCTAATTTCAATACTAACACAGTGGTTCTCCCTATCCATATAATTCTCTGTGTATAAGAAGAGAGCAAAACAATCTAAACAACACACTAACCTAGTACCATTAACCTCGCCCATCTCCTTCAATAGAGCAAAAATTATGTATATTAATATAAAGATTATTTGAATAGTTTAGGGCTCTACAATGGATTTACCATATACTATTTCGATATTCCTTAAGTAAAGCAACCTCACCGTATAGAGTAGCATACAATATGAGATATAACCTGATATACTACTATACAGAAATAAGTAGAAAAACAGTGACAATACTGATGTGTCATACATAACATAGGAAATATCTATTAGAAAAAAGCTACTATTATACATTATTAAAGGTCACTGCATAAGATGGATCACCTTTACCCCTTTAACATATATCCACAATATAAAACAATATAAATTTAAAATATTTATAGACTTTTTCTTCTACTTAAACTTTATTAAAATGCCTAAATATGCCTACAAATAGAGAGAAGAAATAAAATAAAGGATATATATAATACATGAAACTAATAGAAAAAAACAATATAATACTAATAATAATTAGACATAAATAAACTCACACATATAAAAAGATTAGAATTTATATACTTAAAATCACACATAAGAGACACATAAGCATAATAGGCAGAAGAGAGAGCGAAGCATATATAAAAGATAAAGTGATAAGCCTTAGCATTCTGAATCAATCTTACTTTATATATACCCTTGACTAACCTATATATATAATATATATATATTAATAAAGGCATAGCGAAATATGTAATAAATGCATGAAAATGAAATTAGTAAGACATGTGTAATTAACTTACTTTTTCACTTAATGACTGCCTTGGGCTTGATCAGGTGACCCTATGCAAGGTCTTCATATTAGGTGTTCAATGTTGGTCCAAGTCGAAGTCGTAAGTTCCCCTCTTTGACTAATGTTCTTTATTTCGCTGTTTAAGTAAGAATTTCGACATTATGCAAGCTCAACCACTTCAACGGCGAACACTAAACTTCTATTATACTACACGACATAAAACTCTCTATAGATTTTGAAGGGAAAGTCAAGTAAAATTAATTTCCAATTCCTGCAAAGTTTTTAAGAAGTTTCGTTCGTTTTCATTTTTGCGGCCAAACACTGCTTCCAGCATATTATATACCAATGCGTGATTTAAAATGTTAATTATTTCATAGTCTCTTCGAGATAATCAATATTCTTGTATTAAGGCTCAATATGAGTTTCTTCACGTAAATTTTGGTCGAATTCCTTTTTAAGAAACGCCACGACCAATCTACTACAACACTAATGGTAGATGCCTCTGATCTTACCATACCCACATCAGAGTATTTCCAAGTTCACACAGAGATCTTAAATCTTTCGTAATAAAGTCTACTTCAGATGTGAACCCTAATGAGGTGAAGAGTCTATTAGCTTAACTCCTTCTTCACTATCACTATCTTCGTATCAACATTTAAAAATAATCTCTAAGTCTATGTAGTACAACATTGAAAGTTATACTCTTATGAGAGCTTGCTTGGAAACTTGCAGCACAAAACTTTTCCATCTAAGGTGCCATAACCTGTCCTTTGTAACAGGGTAAGCTAATACAATGTAAGTGAGTATAATTTCTCTCTCTTCGAGAGATGTTACATTAAGAATCTATTAATTTGTTGAATAGCATCTGAGATACTTGATTTTAATTCATCTCTATGTTCAAAAGAGTGAAAATCATCTTGAACAAGATCACGCAGTGTAACCATTTATTCTTCTTAAACTATAACATGCAATTAATTAATCAAATGACATAGAAATTCCTAAGGACACTGCTATTCCGCGTAAAGAGAATCTATCTCGTACACCAGCGAATTCAAATACAGATTTACCCACTTGGAGATGGCCATCGAGTACACCTCTATGTGACTGCACAGTAATATAAATTCGCTTCAAAATTCTCTTCATCTTTCATTTGGCGTGGCATAGTGTCGAAAGCTCACTACAGCGTTCATTTAAGAAGTCTTCGCAGATGACTTATTATAACCTGATCTCTAATTAACATGTTCACACTTTCATAACTACTCATCACTGTAGATCCGTCATCTACCGCACGCACTTTATGGCAGACATATAATTAATGAGACTCATGAAAGTAATATATTTTGTGGGAACCCTCTTGAGTCTTTCTTTCTATTATAAGGAGCATGTATAAATCCACGATAATCGACATAGAATCACAGCAGTCGCCCATCTGTTTTCGCATACAAGCAATGATCTATTTAATCAGGAGAGACTTCTCTCAATAGATGGTAAAAGAAATTTTTTTTACCTTAAAATTGTTGAATCCTTTTGTGTCTATATGTATATTCTATTTCTACAGCAAAGAAAAAACCCTCTTCAAAACACATTTATAACTTTAGAGCAAAGTAACTTACATACTCAGGACGGTTAACTGCGCGAGAATATAAGGCAAAGGATTCATTGTCCACGATAAAGATAAATCATCGGAGTTGCAGAGAAAATCCTCGTTTTTTAAAGTGTCACATAGGAGCTTTACTACTTAGTTCAAATATATTTTGTCATTTCATCTTTCTTGATGATACTGTGTTATCACTGAGAGGAATTGAGGTTGTTATAACACTTATTATCCTGGGTAACATATCAATGCTTCAGGGGCTCCAAAACTTCATTAGTTACTGGCAGTAGAAGGTTTTCATCAATATTGCTTTCATTTGAATATTGCGAATCAACCTCTCAATATAATTTTATAATATAAGAAATAATCAATTGGTAAAAATTAGCCCTTTCCTCTATAATCTGTTCAGGTTTTCCCTCTGGCAAACCTATTCTTCTCTTTGTATTGACTTATGTAAAACTGTATATTGTCATTACCACTATTCATCTTTTGCGCGATAAATATTCTCCAACTATCCCATTTCTGTCAGGCAATGCCATTCTTTTAAATGTTTCTACAATTTCGCATTTCATTGAAGTCTGCAATTGAGAAAATTGATTTTTCGAACACACACAAAAATCGTCAAATTGTCTTCGCTATTAATTTGGAGTGGATATGAATCCATATTTTAAGGTACTCATCGAGTATTTCCGACACTTTCTTTTTTCACAATAAATTTTATAAAAACTATAAGTGGGACCTATAATATTCATATAACAGAATATAACAACTAATATAGGATCAGGTCTCGTTCATGTAAATCATATCTACTATATATAATACTATATATATATATAAATACCTAAAAATAAATACTAATTATATTCATATATATACTAATAATATTATTAAGACTATATATATACTACTATATACTAATATACCTATACTCATAACAAATCTACTCTAATCACAAAATGAAACACTTATTTCACTCAGAACACAAATAATGACTGAAATCAGAGTAGTGTTCTGGTATACCTAATAGTAAAAAAGGGGCTATATCCATGTAAAAACTTTATACATTCTTCGAAATCACGTTATGTTTTACAAAGTCAGTCATTTTTTTTATATACAGGAAATAGAAATTTTGTTTCGTTACAAACCAGGGATTTTTTTAATATATTGAGAGAGTACAAAAATCTATCGAGTATTTATTTATACTATATTTGTCGACCTCTATTAATATAACACAGAATAATTAACTGTTTATTAGCCTCGAATACATTAAATTTCATACTTTAATATATTAAAATGAGAAACATAGATCAGGCAACGTTAAAACTTTCTGAGAATGTATTCTCAACTCTTGTTCCACATCTTATATTATCAAATTTTCAAACTGTTCTTGCACACCTTCTTTCTATTATTATCATTTTCATGATATTATATGAGTTAATATATATATTATATAATACTTATACTACCCTACATACATATAAAAAAATCCGTATTATTATACACCGTATCCATTCTGAAAACCTATTTCATAAACGTTATTATTTATATACTTCATATATAAACTATTTTATAATATATATATATCAAATGTAATATATACATATAAACACACTACAAATATAATACAAACAATATCTCTAACATAATTTGTATAAGAAATCACAACCACTCAAATTCTTGTTAACGAAAGTGAGCAGTATTCTATAAATCTCCTGACTTGAATATTTTCTATACACGCCTTCATCGCCCCCACTCACGCCTCACCTTTGACTCTTTTATCACTTGCCCACCTAATCCATCTGAATTCACACACATACGAGAGCGCGAGCTACTAGGGGACGATTAATCGCCCTAGGTTGGAGTAACCCCACACTGATTTAATATATCTTCATTATTCTTTTAAATTTCATTTCATAGTAATACCCATGTAATTTCCACATTTGCCATTGAGATCTAAACTCTTCTTCATATTATCAACTGATGCCCAATCCTACTTCTTCTTCTTTCATCTTGCTTTTCTTGCACTTCTTTGATCAGTTTTCATATCCATAATTTTTACCATATTATTTCTTCTGTATCACTACCATTCTCATCAAACAGAACTTTCAATGTTTCATTTATGTTTCTTCTTCAATAAATTCATCTCTGGCCAGGCATTCCTTTCAAATCCATACTTTCTATTTATCTTCACAAGTTGCTTATTTTCATTTAATTTCTATAAAACTTATTTTTGAGAATTAGCTGTTATGTTGAACGAATATGTATACTTCTGAACTACACTTTTTTTAATTTTTCAAAAACGATCTTAAACCGTAACCTTGGGTCAAATCCAAGTAGGAGTCATTATTTCTATTGAATTGATTCAATATTTGTACACTAACTCTTATCACACACTAATTATTCCTCTCACGTCCTGGTCCTTCCATTCTTTATCAATGCTGTTCTTCTTGTAATATACTTTCCTTCAACTTTTTTTCTTATTATTATAATCTTATTGACATGTATGTCTCTCTTATTTTAGACTTCTACAATCGCACAAGTTTTCTTTTAATAAAACGTTCTATGAACCTGTTTACAATATTACGAATAATTGTATTTGGTAGTCCTTATATGCAGGGTACCTTTTTCGACTGATGCCATAGATGTTTGCTGTCTCTCTTCTTCTCTAATAAGTGCACTTAATAGGGAAATGTACACCCTCTTCACTTCTATGACTATTTTACCTAAACGTTATACACAATCTACCTATGTATTTATGCGAGTATCTTCTCTATATTCCTCTTCCTAACACAAAGTTTGATATCTTGGTTGGTTGCAATTACTCCCAAAAATATCATTGTTGTCCGCATATCTACACCAAAAATTGCCATGCCACTACATCAAAGCGATGAATTATCTTCTTTCTTGGGCGGGTCAATCATTTCAGTTCTAACCTTGTTTTAACTAGTAATAATGATTCTTTAAGTAACCCTACTTTTTCACATAAACCATTACTCATGGGATTCTCTGCAGCCGACTCATTAATCTGATCTTCATTTTGTAAGTAAAACATCGAATAGTTTTCCTACTATTTCCTTCTCACACATTCAATTATTGATAATTCTTTCTCTTATGAGCATTTCTACACATTAAAAGCAACTCGTCTTTTTCAGGTCAATTCCAAAATATATACCCATATTACACCAATATCTCTCAACTATCAACACTGCCTCTGATCTATATTATAAATCTCCTTTAACTGGTTTATTTATACATCTCTTCTTTGGTAACCATACTGCTCTAATATATATGTTCATTGTTTGCAATTCGCGAATCTTATATTCACTACAAAAACATTTATCTCATCTCTCAGTCTCTACCCCCCACATTTTGGATAGAGAATTTCAACACAAACTGAGCTAATACTTATTTCATTAAAGGCTCTACTTGCTAATGCAATCCTACCACAGGTCTTGGTGGAGTTTTTCTTATATTCTTAGTTGACATATTCACAATTCCCTCACTAATTTGCTCCAATTCTTTTGCTTACATGGATTCCAAAAAAAATCTTCTCATTTACTTGTTTTTTCATTAGCATTTGCATTGTTTTGGGAAATAATTTTTCTATTCAACACGTCAATGCTTATATTATCTATGTGGGTTCCGAAAGAAAAGCCTGATTGGTTTTTGTTCTATTTTCTCTCCCTCTTAATTTCAATCCCTTTAAACTTGAGTTCTTTATCACAATTTTCTTTAAAATTGACATCCAACATGTTTGTTTATGTTTTTTTATTCAATAGAGACTATGCAGGAATAGTCCTACCTTCATGTATGCAAAGTTTGCACTTTCTTATAGATTCAAATCACAAATGTAAACAGTGTCCTTCTTCAAATATTATTTTAATTTTCATTATTTTCATAAGCCTGATTTACCAAGTAATAACCATTCCCACCTTCAAAAAATTCATTGGATTTTCACAATCCCATGAAGCATTCATTTTCCAAGTTATGCTAATATTTCTTTTAATAATTTTCAATTACCTGTTCTACAAATATAAAATCACACACATTTTTAAACTTTTGTGTGTCTTTTATATTTTTAATTCCGCTCATCAGTTTTAATCCTATACAATATTTGTTAATCCTAATTCTCCAATTACTGTCTCTACTCTCTATAACTTCCTATATCTATACATAGCCATTACATCTTCTTGATATTTAATTCCTTTAGAGTCAGTATATTCTTCATTAAATTTATTGGAAAAAATTGTTCTATTTATTTTTCTTTTCTACTAATTCCCCTTTCTAATTCCATGTTATTCTTTCTTCTTATTTTCTGTATCAATAATGGAGTAATTTTTTTCAAATATTGTTTTTCATTATTTTTTCTATGAAAATTAGATTTTTTATTTTTTTCTTCTATTTGTTCATTTTTCTTTTAGCAATTTTTCATTAAGTGCCCTTCTTTTTTACATTTCCAACCCACACTTATCTATACTTACTTCATTCCAAATAACTATCTTGTGTTTTATTGATTATTACGTTTACTAATACAACATTTATATGAAATTAACTGTTCTTTCTCTCCAGTAACATCCATCAGTGTTATGATTATGAATTTTTCTTTCTACGTAACAGAAGTTTATTTTTATTATATCCAATTTTTTCGATTTAGTGCCTTCTCTTTCTACGAAAATAAAAATGCCATCAATATTTACAATTGATTCCTTAGTTGGTAGGAAAATAGTTTGTGTTTAATTCCTTCAATCTTATTATACATTAACTTCTTTCCATGTTCCTTCATATTAGAATTACTAATCATTGGTATGAATGTACCTTTCAC
>JABUQX010013381.1:10000-22500 GCA_015478945.1 Trachelipus rathkii
TATTTTTGGGATGGAAGGTTATTAGTAAGGAGGAGGTAATGGGTAGAGTGAGAAGTTGAAGAATGGTAAATCTGCAGGTAATAATGACATTACTGGTGAAATGATCAAGAGGGAGGCGAGATGGTGATTGATTTGGATTTGGAAGTTTGTAATAAGAAGCGTTTATGGAGGGTATAGTTTCAAGGGATTGGAGGAGAGCGGTAATAGTACCCTTCTATAAGGGTAAAGGGAGAAAAGGGGAACTGTAGAAATTTATAGGGGAATAAGTTTTATTGAGTGTTGTAGGAAGGTATATGCTGGGCATTTTGGTGGAAAGAGTGCTACCAGCCACTCAAGGACTGATCGGTTAAGATCAAGGTTCACTAGAAGTGGTAGTGGTAGAGGATGTGTGAATCATATCTTTACATTGAACAAATGATTGAGAAAATGAGGGAGAAGAAGAATAAAATTATATTTAGGTTTTATGGATTTGGAACAGGCGTATGAAAGAGTTAATAGGGAAGCTTTATGGCTAGGTAATAGTGATATATGGTGTTGGTGGTAGGCTTCTTAATGGAATAAAAAGTTCTATGCGGTTGTGGGCAGGCATGAGTGAGGGGAAATGGTGTCAATGGTGAATGGTTTAGGATTAAATAGCGGAGTGGAGACAGGGTGTGTTTAATATCCCCTGGTTTATTCAATTTGTATATGGATGGGTTTATGAAAGAATTCGAGGTGAGGATGGCAGGAAATGGTGTTAGAAAGATGGAAATGGAGATGAGTGGAGGTGCCTAACCTATTATATGCGGAGATTTGGTTTCTGTGTGGCAAATCTGAAAGAGAGTTTGAAGAGGTTGGTAGAGAGGATTTTGGCAGGGTATGTAAAGGTAGGGGTTTGAAAGTAAAACGTAGATTAAGAGTAAGGTTATGTTTGTGAGTGAGGACAGTCCTCTGAGTGTTGTAGTTATGTTTAGATGGTGAGCAAGCTGGAGCAAATGTCTGGAGTTTAAATATTTAGGGTATGTGTTGGATGAGAAGGGAACGGTTGATGCAGAGTGTAGTAAGGAAAAAGTTGTGAACGGCAGGAAGGTGCTGTGCAATTAAATCGTTGGTGATGTAAAGGGACTAAAGTCTTGAGTGCGCTAGAGTCTTAAATGAGGGTATGTTTTTTAACCTGTTTTATTGTATGGTAGTGAGACTATGGTCCGGGGACTAAGAAGTATAGATCTAAAGTTCAGGTGTGTTCAGATGGACAATCTTAAGGAGCATGCTAGGTGTGAGAAGAATTAATTAAATGAGGAATGCACTTATTAGAGAGTTTGTGTGGTGTGAAGAAAGGGGGTAAATGAGAGAATAAATGAAAGTAATGTTGAGATGGTTTGGTCATGTGGAAGGATGAAATGATAGTCGGTTGGTAAGCGGATGTATAGGGGTGAGTGTGTTGGGAACCGACCGGCTGGGAGACCGAAGAGAAAGTGAATTGAGTCGGCAAACGAAATGTCTGAAGGAGAGAAATGTGAGTTTGGCAGAGGCGAGAATAAAGGTGCATGATAGGAGAGAATGGCGGGGTTTTGTATTGGGGCATGGTTGTGGCCCACCCTGGGCCAAGGGATGAACCCTTACATTGACGATTTAACATAGTGAGGGTCCGTCCCATGAAGCTCTAGGGTGGAATTTCTGTCTGTGACGAGTTTTTACCACTAATTTATGGTACAGAGGGGGCGTAAGGCTGGGCTTTCTTTTCGATATTTGTCCATATTCTCCTACTGCTTTTCTTTTCCGATGCTTGTAGCGCACCTTTCTTTGCCAAATTTAATTTATTAAACACATTTTTAAAGAATTATTTAAAGGCAAAGTAAAATGTTTAATAATATATATTAAAAGTAATATAGTATATATATATTATATATATGTAAATATGTATATGCATACATATATCATAAATAAAAGAAATATGTAATTAAATAAGTGTATTATACATGATTATGTATGTTTATATAATATATATATATATATATAATATATATATATATATACCTATATATATAGCCTATATATATATTGAAATAATCTATCTTCCTCAATCATCTTTATATTATCAGGGAAAATAACTGCGACTCCGGCTCCGGCTCCGGCAAATTAATTAAACATTATTCTTTAATTTTGTTTGTTTGTTTGTTTGTTTTTTTTTTTTAAAAAAAACAAAAAATTTTCAGAAAAAAAAAAATTCTAATATTTGGCCGCTACCCACCCTATTCCACCTCACAAACCGTTATCAATCGGCGAATTTCATATGTTACTAACTAACGATATATACTTATGTTCACAGCATAAGTAAAGCTGCTTTTGTATCCCAAATTGCACAACACAAATTACGCTTTAGGGGTTAGTAATTATAATGCAGTGATGTCTCATGTTTAATTTTCATTAAATTAAAAAAAAAAAAACCCTGCGGCAGGTACTGGCCTCACCCCTACCAGGCGCGTCCCAGGTTGTGCATCTGAGTTTGCCACTATTGCAACATAGTGACCCGAGGTCAGTCGAATCCTATGTCATTTAATCAGAAATTCAAAATCCTGAACCTGATCCCGACCCGATCACTGATCCCGAAAAAATCTCAATCCCGATCCCGAAAATTTTTTCGATCCGTACAATCACTGATTATAAATAATATATATATAATATAATATATATATATATAATGATATATATATATATATATATATTATATATATATATATTATATATATATATATATATATTATATATATATATATATATATAATATATATATATTATATATATATATATATTATACTATATATATATATATATATATATATATATATATTATTATTATAATAATATATATATATTATATATATATATATATATTATATATATATATATATGATAATAATATAACCTTAAAAGATCCTTTTCACATACAAAGGCACAGCCAGAATGTTGCAAAGCAATGGTTGCAAAATGTTCAAGCAAACAATTTTTGCAACATTTGGTTTTTCAAGCTTGACGTGTCAAGGTTAGGGTTTTTAAGGTCGGAGACCGAATTTAAGGTCTGGATGAAACGACTTCCCGAGGTTTTGAGCCTGAACTCAAGGTTTTAGCCCCAGAAGTGCCCTCAAAAGTGGCTTTTTGGTTCCTAGAAGGTTTTAAATGATCGATAGATCATTTTTGACGGTTCCAATCGATTTATCGTGATCGATTACCCCTAATCGATTTTTAAATCGTCTTTCTACGTGCTTTGGTTGGCATTTAACAATGAAAAACATAATCGAAAAAAAATAATTACTATAATTAACATTCGATTAATCGCTGTAGTTGTGCAGCATCCGGACCACGACCACCCTTTTCGATATGAAGGAATAGAGATATAGGTCTGAAACTTGGAATATAATCTATGTATGGGATAAGGACGAATCCGTGTGAATTTCAAGTCTGTAGGATGTATATAGAGGGGGGTCACCCCCGAGAGCGAAGGTGAAATATAACGCTACGCCCTTGTGTGTGTGTATTGGGTGAGTAAAGATTAGGCTTAACGATTTCCAATCGAGCAGGTGGACCACAGGCGAGTTTTGGTGACCGTAGGTCACCCCTAAGGGGGTGTTGCCCCCTTAGCGCCAAGGTCAAATACGTCCTGAAAACCACGTTAGGCTTAACGAATCGGAATGAAATTTGGATGTGAGCTATATGATGACGCAATCTCGTCGGAGACGAGATTACGTCCCTCTGCGTCCTCCCTGGAAGGGGGGATGCTGCCCCACAAAAAATTAATTTTGATCGTAGAAGACTGAAACTCAGAGAAAGGCTGGAGGAGACGGAGTCGGAGTCGGAGTCGGAGTCGGATTCGGAGTCGACGGAGTCGGAGATGGATTCGGTTTCGGAGTCCAGGGACCACACCGGAGGTGGGTCCCTTCCTGAAAAAAGAAGAAGAAGAAATGCACGGAATGCAAAACAGAGGAAGAAGAAGAAGAAGAAAGGAAGAAGGAGGAGGAAGGAGGAAGGAGAAGGAAGAAGGAAGAAGGAAGAAGAATGAGGAGGAGTCTGAGGAAGGATTCAGAGTTTGTAGTGGCACCGGTGCTGGAGCCACTGCGTTGCCGACATAGTAAACATTCGTTTAATAATACAAGATCATTACTGTTTACATAACTGCTTCTGTTCTAGCATGTACATGTCGTATATTGCATTGCATCTTGCAGAGATAACCTTTATTTTCTAAACGTTGAAGACTAACATTTCTATTTTCAAATCTCATTTTCTTTTTATAAACGTTAACTAATATATTTTTTCCTAAGTTGAAACATACATATATTGTTTACATTTAAACTTTGTGTTTAATTTTATTATTTTAATTTTTATTTTTCTAACTTTATTTTTATATAAGTTTTTATTTTGCATTTATACTTTGTGTTTTAATTAAGTTTAAGTTTTTATTTTGCATTTATACTTTGTGTTTATTTTAATTTTTAACTTTTTAATTTTTTAATTTTTTAATTTTCTAACTTTATTTTTTTTATTTTTATTTAAATTTACTTTTCTAACTTTATTTATTTTTTTTTTATTTTTATTTAAATTTATTTTCTAACTTTATTTTTATATAAGTTTTATTTTACATTTATACTTTGTGTTTAATTTTTTTTTAATTTTTAATTTTTTCTATTTTTTATTTTTATTTCTTTAAAACTTTTTTTTTGTTTTGTTAAAATTTTTTATACTTTTCATGTTTATAACGTAAAAATTTACGTTTTTACATACCCTAAATCAGTAAATCAGTAAATCAAGCCACCCACCCACCTTCCACCATTCTGTAACCTATATTGATCTATTGATCTATTGATTCAAGTCACATTTCGAGTATGATTTTGGATAAACATAACATAAAATCAAGTTCTTTATACACTGATCAACGAATATATATGCTGACGTAACAAAGTTTTCACATTAATAAAGCTAAACATAGCATACACCTGAAGTAAGAAAATAATGGACAAAGACAAACCTAAAACACCTTAAACCAAAATACTGATAACATTAACAAAGTCCCACACTTAACACCAGTAAAGAAACTAACATTGGCGCGCAAACGTTAGCTATCTTACTTTTTGACGCAATATCATCTACATATTTAAGTTAATCGTACAGCTGACACAGCAAACATTTAGCAAGAAATTTATCACAAACAATGGATAATTAATCTACTGATCAGCGAATATACTCTAACGTAATAAAGTTTTCCAAAGCTAACATATCGCTACATGAACTAAGAAAATAATGTGCAACGACAAACCTGACACACTTTAAAGCCCGAATAAACTGCTATCATTAACAAAGTTCCATACTTGCCAATAGTAAGTAACTGCGTACAAAACATAACATATTCACACTTTTTTCAAGCATGTCTCTAACATATCAATGCTGATTTTACATTAACACAGTAATATTAAGCAAAGATTTAACGTATCCTGACCTAACTATTGTAATGAACTAAGAATAAATGCTACACCACACACACACACACACACACACACACACACACAACACACAACCAAGCACACAACACACACACACACAACATTATGCAATAGTAACACCTAAAATATTTTTAGTCTTATCTCTTTTTAGGCTCCGCCCCCTTTCAGAAAAATCAACGCGAAACATGAAAATGATTTTATGCAAGGGTTAATAAAAATAACTTTATTATCTACATTTTATTATTCAGAATATTTGTACATGGAAAAAACATTAAACATTATACATTAGACATAGATAAATATTTATAATATATTAAATGGAAATTATTGTACCCTTATAACCATATGATGCAGTGCGACATGAATTTTTAATAAAGATTCGCTTGTCGGTTGTGTGCTGTACCATTTTAGTACCAGCAACAATACTGACACCTCCATATTTCCCAGGCTGAAAAGTTATATTAGACACACTGTAACATAACCCTCCTCTGTTACTTCCGTGTAAATTAGCATTAGGATTCTGTGACTCGTCTATTCGTGCAGCTTTTTTATGAGGTAGGTCATCGTCTCGTACATCATCTTTATCAACATTATCAAATTGTATTTCATTCATTGCCTTCACTGTAACATCATGGTTTTTGATATCATTGTACAATGACTCATCGTGGCCTATACTATTTTCAGAGCAACGATCATACGTTAACTTTAACAATTTTTCAAAATTAATAGTATCCTTTGTATCTTTATTGATTGTAAGACCTTTGGCTTTTACAATATATTTTATATTTCCATCTGCAGTTCTTATTCTAACAGCATAAGACTTTAGGACCAGTACACACAAAGGAATCGGCGTATGCCCCAGAACCGTATTCAGCTATTTCATCTGTTAGTTCACCTAAAACGTTTCCTGTTTCAATAACTTCATCGTTTTCTCCAGCAACAAAAATACAAGAGTCTGTATCGCAGTACAATGCCCTTTGTTTGACTTTGTTAAGTAGCTCGTATAATTTTATACGTGCATATGCAGTCGTAAACGATGCGATAGGAATATTTGTAGCAGTTGACATGCGTTCGGCTAGTGCATTTTTGACAACTGTTACAACATATTTACAGCCTATTGGAATAACGCTAGTGACTTCATTGTCGCATTGATTGATTAGTTTTCCCATACTTGTTTATCACTAGTACATACTACATCGCCTCTTGTAGGCGTATTTTGTGCAAATTTTCCCCAAAGAGAATTGAGGCATAATTTTGCAATGAACCGCATTCCAGGGTTTTTCTTGATATTGTTAATATCAAGTTCGACACCTTCCTTTTCTCTGAAAAGACGGACAAACTCTTTAAGTTTTTCCTCGAAATCAGGATCGTCTTCGTGAATATTATTTGGTGGTCCTGATGCCTCTGTTTTTATTTTTAAGAAGTGGTTCACATATCCTTCAAATAAAAACTCCTTCTCTTTAAACGACCAAACTTCAAATATTTTAATTATTTCGTATCCCATCTCTAATGCTAACTGAATTTCAGGTGTTGTGTATACACCTTCAATAGCACGTTCATTCTTATCATGATTGCATTTCGCACAATTTTCTTCAACACATTTTGCACAGAGTGGGAATATTAATTTATTTTTGGCCCGTTTAGCGAGGACGGGGATGTATAAGTCTTGAGGAGGAAGAATCTTAATGTAAGCTGTACCGAAATATTTATCATTGATACCATTCTTAAATGATTCAATGTCAGGTACTTTATCACCTATTAGTTTTTCAGGGGGGCCACAAGGGTACTTCATTCGTTTCTGAACATAAGGATAAAGCGATGTATAGTCTAAATACATGATCTTCTGTCCTTTAGTTGGAGGGTAGTAATGTACGAATGGTTCAGTGCGGCCTCCAAACAATGAATTGTCTATTATGAGTCTGTTGTTAACAACATCATTGCTAAGACGTTGAATATAGTCACTAATGCTTATGTTTTCATCGGTATGATCAGGATCTTGAATGATTTGGGTCTTTTGAACCTTCCATTCACATTCCCACACACGTACTACATTAAACCCGGCTTCTTTATACCTATCTTCTTGTTTCATGGTGAGATTGTAGCGGTCAACAGCCGATACGCCATGCAGCATACCTTTTCCTTTATTGCAGTCTTTATGTCCATGCCATGCACAACCATGGTATAGGAAAGCAGTTTTCACTCCTTTTACATAACCAAACCCGTCAGGGTAAAGCCACTTGTTCTTAATTTTGAACCCTTTCTCTCCACCGTTACGAGCATGCCCTTATGTCTATATTGTTCAATTTTTCCTGATACAAGAGCCAGCGAATTGCTTCATAGGTGAAAGGTTTAGGGTTCTCTCGACCTAGAATAGTAATTTTTTCCTCAGGCATAAACACATTTTTATAAAGTGTAAAGCATAAAGACGCAATTGTTGTGTTGTTATCTAGACAATCTATATCAAATTCTTTAATGAAGCTACCTCTAAACTTCTCAAAACATTTTCTTAGTATATTAACATCTTGTACACAGTACTTTTCACATTCTTCAAAAATATTGTATTCTTTGCCTATAAACTTATTATAGTACTCTTCAAATTCTAGCTTTTCATCTGTTGACATTTTTTCTACTTCGAAGAATTTCTTATCAGGAATAGGTCCTTTATAATTTCAATTTGTATCTTCATTTAAAAATGTATAGGGAAAGAAACCCTTGGATTGTCTTTTTCACTAGACCCCATGCATTTAAAGGTAAGCTTTTCAATGCACATGGTGTGAAAAGCAATGTATCCCTGAAGTCTATATTTCCATTCGATCCCATTGAAATTATTTTATTACCTCTTTTTAAAGGGTTTCTGCTGATAGAATCTGAACTCGGGTGGGTCAGTAATGATGCATATACGAACTGATGATCAAATTTTCCACCATTATGTGCAGCAACAAGTACTTTTGACTTAGGATTTTTCTCTGAAAACTCCATCAGGAAGTCTATAAATTGATTTACAGGTGTTTTTTCGGTCTCTAATTTAAATGTTCTTGTTCTTGAACCACAATGTGAGCATACCTGCTCACCTTCCTTATCTGTACACATTTCGCATATCATCTGGCTTACCAGTAAATAAGGACGCAATTCTATTATTCTTCTTCCTTTATCATCATAGCCTTTATCTTCCTGGTATGTCTCGATATCATAGTAACATGTATAAACCACCGGATCAGTATCTTTCTTCTTTTTAATTTTCTTTTTCATGTAGCATATATGATATTCGTCTTCTTTATGCTCATATAATGTACTGCATGTTTTGCAATAAGCTTTTGTGCAATCGTGTTTGAAATTACCGTAACGATCAGCATTTATTTGCACAAGGCAGAGTTTGCAAATCTTAATTTTCTTGCACGTATTATTATCTTGATGTTTTTTAAAACAGAATGCATTATAAAATTCACGATTACATTCACAACATTCATGGAATATACCATCATGATCAAACGAGCCTTGACACTTATCGTATAGACACTGTCTACATCCATAATGTTCACAGTCTAATTTATGCGCGATATTATTACTGTTGAAAGTGTAGCAGTATGTGCAAAAGATACCGTTCATATACGCCTTATGCTTTTTGGTATTCTCAAAACATAACTTTAGTTTATCTTCTTTTATAGCATAGTAATGATTTGCTCCATCATGACCTATAATGTATAAAGGGTCATTTCTGTTCTCGTTAGATGGATTATAAAGTATTTTTACTCCATTACCTTCAGGACCGAATACGACTATACGGCATTTTTCGACATTCTCGATTTTTTCAAAATCAGTTACTATGAAAGAATCTGTATATTCCATACCACATTTTTTAGCTAATGCTTCTGCCTCATTCTCAATTGTATAAGAATGAATGCCTTTAGGCTCTACACATTCTCTCGCTATTTTCCTAAACAAAACGACGGCTTTAAAGGCACAACCTACATCCCCTTTCTCTAGGTGAACTTTACTAATGTAACGATGTTTGAAACTAAGATTTCGTGGCTCGAATGCATCGGTTTCACAGTCAACGCCTTTGCCTTTAGCTAACATGAACACAGTAGCTACTACTTTGAATTTGGTAAAGGACGCCTTATCACCGGACTGGAATGATCCTTCCAAGCGTCTCATCATCTCTTTCACCCCAATATTGTCCAGTATATCCCGGTAACTGATATTTACATAATATTTCCGGTCAGGTGACTGATCATCGCCAAAAGTGAAGTTAATTCCAACCCTCATGCGTGCCCCATCGTAGTCCAAGTCTTGTAATATAATATCAATAACTTCACTTCACCAATTTCAACGAGGCCTTCAAGATCCTCTTTGTCCATGGAAAAGTTTTCGTCAAATAACCTTCACTTCATAGGTAATGGACGTTCCATTGACTTTTTAAGTTTCTCTACAGAGATATGCGTTATGTCCGTTATAGTGGTCTTTCTCTTCTTATTACCAGCATTCATCATCGAAGGGCTAGCCTGGAATAAATAATCATTATTATTATTTATGATACAGTAAGCAATTAAAATCAAGTTTTCATGCTATTTAGGTCATTATACCAATAATATATTAGTTTAACATAGTATTTCTCATTCCCTATATTAAATATATTTATCCACACAACAACAACAACATACCATTTTTAAAGGGTGCGATGATAACGTCACGTAGGATGCTTTTTACTCAAATGGATGGCTGTATATTCAACACGTTTCTGGAAAAGAATAATTTTTTTAGTTATGTGCATATATCATTTTCCCTTTATTCTTTAATTAATAATGTATTTAATTACCTTACGTTGCTAATTATTGACCAGATGTATTACAATGTTATTTTTAAATGAGAAAATATATATTAAAGAAAAAAAATCTTACCTAGCTGAATAAGTATTGATTTGAAAAAATCCTCATGTGTAGATATAAAAAAAAACTCGGATAATGATACAACAGGATCCAACGAAGGTGTCTTAAAGTGTTGATCGTAAGAGCTCTTGATTATGAATGACCCATCGAGTAGCTCACTGATTTATATATAACTCAGCTCCCAAATCTATACAGTGTTGCCAATTCACCTCTGTATGATACGCAGTTGCCAGATTTACCAGTTTGTTTAATAAATATAACAAGTATTGCATCACTTTATGCAAGAGGATATAGCATAAAATCATTTTCATGTTTCGAGTTGAAATTTTCTGAAAGGGGGCGGAGCCTAAAAAGAGATAAACCTAAAAATATTTCAGGTGTTACTATTGCGTAATGTTGTGGTGTGTGTGTGTGTGTGTGTGGTGTGTGTGTGTGTGTGTGTGTGTGTGTGTGTGTGTGTGTGTGTGTGTGTGTGTGTGTGTGTGTGTGTGTGTGTGTGTGTGTGTGTGTGTGTGTGTGTGTGTGTGTGTGTGTGTCATTTATTCTTAGTTCATTACAATAGTTAGGTCAGGATATGATAAATCTTTGTTAAATATTACTGTGTTAATGTAAAATTAACAATTGATATGTTAAGAGACATGCTTGAAAAAGTGTGAATAGGTTAACGTTTTTTGCAATGTAATGTTACGTTACTTACTGTTGCCGAGTATGGAACCTTTGTTTAATGTGGCAAGTTTTATTTCGAGCTTTAGGTGGTGTACAGGTTTGTAGTTGCACATTATTTTCTTTAGTCCCATGTTAGCTTTATTTGATGTGGAAGACCTTATTACGTTTATGAGTATATTCGTGTTGATCAGATAATGATAATTAACCTATGTTGGTGATAAATTTTAGTTAAATGTTACTGTGTCAGTGTACGATTAACGTTAATATGGTAGATGTATGCTTCAAAATTAAAAAGTTAAAAATTAAAATAAAAAAATTAAACAAAGTATAAATGTAAAATAAAACTTTCAAAAAAAAAAATAAAAAAAGTTAGAAAAGTAAATTTAAATAAAAATAAAATAAAGTTAGAAAATTAAAAAATTAAAAAATTAAAAAGTTAAAAATTAAAATAAACACAAAGTATAAATGCAAAATAAAAACTTAACTTAAATTAAACATAAAGTATAAATCTAAAATAAAAACTTATATAAAAATAAAGTTAGAAAAATAAAAATTAAAATAATAAAATTAAACACAAAGTTTAAATGTAAACAATATATGTATGTTTCAACTTAGAAAAATTATATTAGTTAACGTTTATAAAAAGAAAATGAGATTTGAAAATAGAAATGTTAGTCTTCAACGTTTAGAAAATAAAGGTTATCTCTGCAAGATGCAATGCAATATACGACATGTACATGCTAGAACAGAAGCAGTTATGTAAACAGTAATGATCTTGTATTATTAAACGAATGTTTACTATGTCGGCAACGCAGTGGCTCCAGCACCGGTGCCCACTACAACTCTGACATCCTTTCCTCAGACTCCTCCCTCGATTAATTACTTCCATTCTTCCTTCTTCTTCCTTCTTCCTTTCCTCCTTCCTCCTTTCTTCCTTCTTCTTCCTCTGTTTTGCATTCCGTGCATTTCTTCTTCTTCTTTTTTCAGGAAGGGACCCACCTCCGGTGTGGTCCCTGGACTCCGAAACCGAATCCATCTCCGACTCCGTCTCCGAATCCGACTCCGACTCCGACTCCGACTCCGTCTCCTCCAGCCTTTCTCTGAGTTTCAGTCTTCTACGATCAAAATTAATTTTTTTGTGGGGCAGCATCCCCCCTTCCAGGGGGGGACGCAGAGGGACGTAATCTCGTCTCCGACGAGATTGCGTCATCATATAGCTCACATCCAAATTTCATTCCGATTCGTTAAGCCTAACGTGGTTTTCAGGACGTATTTGACCTTGGCGCTAAGGGGGCAACACCCCCTTAGGGGTGACCTACGGTCACCAAAACTCGCCTGTGGTCCACCTGCTCGATTGGAAATCGTTAAGCCTAATCTTTACTCACCCAACACACACACAAGGGCGTAGCGTTATATTTCACATTCGCTCTCGGGGGCGACCCCCCTCTATATACATCCTACAGACTTGAAATTCACA
>JABUQX010013381.1:27500-36462 GCA_015478945.1 Trachelipus rathkii
CCTTTATTAGTAGGTTGACATGCAAACACGCATAATTATGTACTGCAATTTTATATTAATATGTTTTTTTTTTTGTTTTTTTTTAAATTGTAAAAAAAATTTTTGAATTAGAATTTATTGGATTGTATTCAAAACACACATATAATACACACATACATGCATACACACACACGCACGCACGCACGCACACACAGTCACATAGTCTTGCGAATAGTTTTGTCATTTCTAATCAAAGACCATACATTGTCACCCATTATACCAGTAACCCAACGTCACTGATATCGTCTTTCCATTGTTTGAATATCCTGGTAAAATTGTTCACCATCCTCCTCCCTGACATTCCCTAAATTCTTCTAAAAAAATGTCCAAATGTGAATGCATAAAATGCAACTTTAATGAGGTGAGGTTCCAATATTTTTCTAACATTCAATGAGTCTTTCTACAGTACGTAATTGGCATCTTTATGGTTTCCTAGAAATCCTTGAACCTCATTATGGAATGCACATGAACATTACTTCCAACTTTAAAGACTCTTAACATAGTGCTAATTTGTGGTCCAGTAAATATGCCGCCTTTGACTTTAGCATCTGAGATTTTAGGAATCATAAGTCGGATCTCCACCGAAATCTAAAGCCTTTACAAATTGCTTGTTTAATCCTAATTTTACGTGGAGAAGAGGTGAGAAAACTTTTCCATGCCACGCCGTTGCCAAGCGGTCGTCGAAGCCAGGGGAGGCCGTACACCCTACTGAGTTACCCCGGTTGCGTATGTATTGTCGACAACTGGATAGGAGTAACATCTCATATCTCCCATCTGACGAACATCACATCCATACCGGCACCCTTTGCTGCTTACGTTCGTGTTGGTCAATACCACCCACGTTCCTTATTGTTCCCTTATGTAATTATAGCCATAATTACATTAGAATATTGTGCAGGCATTTTATTTTTCTACCTAGTGGTATTTCTTTGTCTGGTGCATGAATTTGGCGCATATATATATATATATAATATATATATATATATATTATAATATATATATAATAAAATATATATATATATATATATATATATAATATATATATATATATATATATATATAATATATATATATATATTCAAGAGAGAGATTATATATCGTTGACAGAATGAAGACCTTAATAAACTATGTTGAATCTGATACTAACCTAAAAAGCCGAAATATGTTTCAATTTGATCTATTAATGAATTATCATGTGTAGAATATATATGAGAGATTTAAGGTAACCTTCCATTTTATGGCCTTGGTATTTTAAATATATATATATATAATATATATATATATATATATATATATATATATATATATAATATATATATATATATATATATCTCTCTCTCTATAATATATAATATATATATATATATATATATATATATATATATATATATATATATATATATATATATATATATATATATATATATATATATATATATATATATATATATATTATAATAGATTTGAACCCTCTATTAGTCGATACACTCAATAAAGATACCCAAGTTGCAATATGGAGGAGGAGAGATAAACAACCCTAAATTTTCATTATATAATTAAAGTAGCAGTTTCTTAATAATAAAGTTAATAATTTTTCAATAATAAATTTAATTCCTATCTCATTTTTTTATTTACTACCCTAATCTAAATATATAAATCAATATTAAATAACTTTATAATCTATTCGTAGATAAGCATTAATAAATACTTAATTCGGCGAACCAAGGAGAAGGCAAACATATCACTGGCAATAATCAAGGAGGACACGTCAATTAGCAGTAAACAGAGGAGGCAACTATAATTCTAGTCATAAATTCGCAATGATAAATACTTAACTCGGCGAACCAAGAAGAAGGCAAACATATCACTGTTAATAATCAAGGAAGACACATCAATCATTAGTAAATAGATGAGACAACTATAATTCTCATTAAATATCAATATTCGGAAAAAACACACGTATGCATAAAATTCCTAGTAAAAAAAAGGTCACTTCAGTAATAACGTATTAAAATGTTTAGCTACCTTTAGTTAATTCTCGGCTATCACCAAGACAATGTTTAAACTCAAAAAAGGAGCAAAATACGTACACTTAATTAAAAAGTTATGGTCACTTCAATTATTATAACAACAACTAGTAAATAACTCACGCTTAGTATCCTTTTTATTTCACGTGATCACTATTCATGAATAACCTATTTTCAAACCTTGACGGCAATCCCATTTGATAAATCCATCCTATTTTTCTTAATTCCAAGAGAATCTCATTTCTCCGCTTAAAAAACAGCTTGACTCAATTCCAGTTTGATAAGGCAACGTATTTTCTCATTATGCTTCGGAGCAAACCCAAATGAGCACCATCTTCGAACAATCACGATTAAGTATCAAGGTCCAAAATCTATTCCCTAAAATACATAAACATTAAAATCTTTCCTTTTACAAATTTTTCTAATTAAAAGAAATATAAATTTTAAACTTAAACTTACCGCTTATTCGCGGGATTTCTTATTTTCTTTCATTCTCCAAATTTCTTAACCTTTCCTTCCTTATTCTGATCTTAAGTTCCTGAACTTTTCTTTGTAGGTTCCACGTCTCCGAGATGTTTACAGCAGCGAACTGACTTTTTCTAAAAACTTTTAAACCAACATACCTTCTTAATCTTGTAGCTGGTTCTCCCTTTCGCTACCAATATATATATATATATATATATATATATATATATATATATATATATATATATATATATATATATATATATATATATATATATATATATATATATATATATATATATAAATAGAAAATATATATATAATATATATATATATATATATATATATATATATATATATATTAGGGACCGACCGGGGCGGGAATTTTGCCGGGGCCGGGGCCGGGGCCGGGGCCGGGGCTGCTCTAATTTAGCCGGGGCCGGGGCCGGGGCCGGGGCCGGGGTTAGCTTAAATTAGAAATGTAAGTCAAAAACACTGAAAGTCTTAAAACTTAGGATGAAAATTAAATATAATTTCAATTAATTAATAATTTAAATTATAAAAAAGGAATACATTTAATTAATTCAATTAAATAAATATTTTCGAAAGAAATTTTTAGAAAATAATTGATTTTCTAGAAGAATAAGTTGTATTAAAATATAGATATTTATAAAAAAAATTTTTTTATATATAAAATATATATATATTATATATATATATATATATATATATATATATATATATATATATATATATATATATATATATATATATATATTTAAAAAATATAAATAAATAATAAAAATATTTTAAAAATTAATTAATTAAAAAATTAAATTTTATATTAATTAAATAAATTATTAAAATTTTTATTAAAAAAATTATATTTAAATAAATTTTAATAATTACTTTGTCGTAGTGATATATTTACTTTAGAGAGGAAGCCCTTGGATTCTTTTTTAGTATTATGCTTTACTGTCACTTCATTTTATTACTAAATGTACACAAATTACAAACATTGTTAAAGACACCTTTTTTTTAATGAAATAATTTTTTTAAAATGAAAGATAATTTTCGTCCCGACACGCGAGACCTCTTCAGGCTAAGGGACTGGATTCTTTCTTGATCTTCATCATTTCAAGTGTGTTTCAGTTGGTCTAGCGATTTTCTTCTCATGTTATCCGAACTATTTCAATGTTTCAAATATTCACATTTTGTAAAATGTATCTTAACTTCCATGCGGATGTCATATTGTGTTCTTACTATTATAAATGCAAAAGGATTCCATGATTTTGCGATGGTTCGTGTGATTGATAGATTGGCCTTCTCGTTTCATATATTAAAACAGCTCATTAATCTCTCATTACAACATAACCTTCTTTCATTTAATGGCAAATATTACAAACAAACTTTCGGCCTGAGTATGGGATCCCCCACTGTCTTCCCATACTCAGTAACATATATTGAACTAACAGAATTTTATCATATTTTACCCCAACCTTTATTAAACAATAGTTTATGGATTAGATATGTAGATGACATTTTTGTCTCCCTCCCTCACAACACCAACCCTAATGATGTCCTAAACTATATTAACTCTATTCATCCCTCAGTTCAGTCATACGATAGAAATGTCTTGCCAACAACTCTATCATTTCCTCGATACTAATCACATGGAATAACAATTACTTGCAATTTACTATATATAGAAAACCAACATTCGCACCAAACTATATACATTGGCTATCTAATCATTCCCCAAACACAAAATTAGCTGTTCTGTCATCTCTATTTCTCCGTGCCTTTCGTATATGCTCTCCCCCTCTTCTAGCACAAGAAACTAAATACATCCACAATACTTTCAAATCACTTTACTATCCTGAGTTTTTCCTCACAAAAGCATTTACAAAGCAAAAAAGAGGTACTATAGCACCTTTCCCCCGAAAATAGCAACACCTCCTTTTTACCATTCTCAATTACGCTTATAATTCGTTAAAACAAATTATTAAACCACAATATTACCCCTCATATCCAACAAATACATCCCTTAAAAACATTCTCAACCACAAATACGAGAAGAAATCTCCCGCCAAAGCTGTATATATCACATCCCCTGCAATAACTTGCAATAAAACATATATTGGTGAAAGCCCATTAGATTTGCAATGAAGAAAAAACCAACATACAGAGGACCTGCACAAGGACAGAATAAATTCGGCTTTAACAAGTCATAGGCGTAACACAGGCCACTCTATCAATATCAACAATATAAAGATGATCAGAAATATCAATCACACGAACCATCGCAAAATCATGGAATCCTTTGCATTTTTAATAGTAACAACTACAATAAGCATCCGGTGAAAGTTTAAAGATAGATTTTTAATACAAAATGAATATCTGAAAACATCAAAATATTTCAACAACACCATGAAGAAAATAAGGCAGACCAACTGAAACACACATGAACTGATGAAGATCAAGAAAGAAATCCAGTCCCGTTAAGCCTGAAGGGTCTCCGCGTGTCGGACGAAAATTAGCTTTCCTTTTTAAAAATTTATTTCATTAAAAATAAGTGTCTTTAAAAACAATGTTTTTAATTTGTGTACATTTAGTAATAAAATGGAAGTGACAGTTAAAAGCATAATACTAAAAAGAATCCAAGGGCTTCCCCTCTCTAAAGTATAATATATATATATATATATAATATATATATTATATAATATATATATATATATATATATATATATTTATATATATATATCTATATATATATATATATATATATATATATATATATATATATATATATAATATATATATATATTATATAATATATATATTATATATTATATATATTAATTAGGGTAGGTCCGATTTTACCTTTTTTTATATGATTTCGGTGCGTATAGTTGCGGTAGTTGTAACTACCTTAGAAAAGAAGTACCACCAATTCTTAGGCCTTTTCCATGAAACAGTGCTTGCGGATTTGGGATTGAATGTACCACTATGCTGACGCACATTTTGTGAGCCGGTTGTCGCGAATCAAGCAACCTTACACAGCGTTATATCATATATTATATATTATAATTATGTCATATATTATATAATATATATATATATTATATATATTATATATATATATATAATATATATATATATATACTATATATAATATTATATATATATATATATATATATATATATATATATATATAATTATATTATATATATATATATATATAATATATATATAATTTTATACATATATTCATATATTTGTTTTAATTTCAGCTATATTAGAGAAATATAGTGGGACCCCAAGTGAATTATTAATGTGTGAACATAGTACGTATAGACAAATCATTAAGTATTATTATCATTTTATGTATTCAAATCCTGGTTCTGACTTTATAAGTAAAATTTACCAAATTTGCAATGACGTAAAATCTATATGGAGAAATGTAAATCCAAGGCTTCCTCTTCTGACAGACAAGTCTCTCTTTCAAAAAGTTAAAGATCTTTCAACTTTAGTGAAGGACATTAACCGCAAACATGGGAAAGTCACTGCAAAAAGAATCTCGATTCAAAATTAGATAGACTTTTTGATATCTCTGCGTGCACTTGTCCTTCGGACGTTAAGCCCTGCTATGATAGGATGGTGAACTGCAAGATTGAAAATTGTGAGCAGTCCCATATTATATGCGTTTGCTCTAATGATGCAAAAGTTCTAATAGAAGACAGAGCATATCTACGTGATCAAAGATGGAAAACTGGACCGAAAGGAGCATACCAACTTTCATCAATAGATCGAAGTGCTATAAAACGAGATAAGAGGCTTAGATTCTATGCTGTTTTATCGGATGTGAAACAGGTCGAGTCAGGGGAAATGCATTCAGTAGCTTCAGAGCCATCACAGGAAACTAGCTCTTCTTCTTCTTCTACTGTCGAGGTATTTATCGTTGTTCCTATTCATCTTATAGTCTTTTTATTTTATATTAGCAATTGTTTACACAAATGTTTCTTTCTTTCAGGAAGAGATCGCCTGGCAGCCAAGCAAAATTCCTTCAACAGAATATAACACACTGCAACTACCCAGATACGCTATGGAACTCGTCGGAGGTGAATGTTCGTCTAATCTTGGTGCAGCTCTTGCTAATGCATTAATTCATGATATAAAATCTTTACTGAGGCCAGAAATTGACTTTCAACAAATAATGTTTGACAAATGCAAAATAGACAGAGCAAAAGCAAAGGTGAAGGTCGTATGTGAAGATGATGCATCACATAAAAGCACTCACTGAACTTGTACAGGTGTTGATGGAAAGATTAACAAGAACACTTTAACATATAAGGAAATACAGTTACCTAATAGGGAAGTAGGTGTGAGAAAATGTGTTCAGGCAGAACATCATCTGACATTCACTAGTGAAGATGGACAAACCCAGGGTACCTATCTTACACATCGAACTGTCCCTACATCTGGTACCACTGGCAAACTGCTTGCTGAAGAAGTTTTTAGCGTTATTCAGGAGTTTAATAGCATTGATAGTATTCAGGGTATCCTTCTGGATAATACTGCTGTCAATACAGGTCCAATCAATGGCTTAGGTGTACAACTTGAAGTATTAATGGGACGAAAACTGCATACCCAAGGTTGTACGCTACATCAAAATGAACTTCCATTACGGGCTCTTTTCAAAAAGCTTGATAATGTAACAACTGGACCCAATACCTTCGGTGGACCACTTGGGCAAAGATGTACTGGGAATATTCACGAAAAGAGCCAGTATTAAGGTTTAAATCTATAGAAACCCCAATCATTGACGGATTTCTTGAAGATGGAGTGCTTAAAGATCTTAGTGTCCATCAGAGACTTCTGTTTGATTACTGTAAAGGTATTGGATCTGGAAACATAGAAAATAGATGGGGTACCCATAAAATTGGTCCACTCAACCATGCACGATGGCTAACTCTTGCCATAAGACTACTTTGTTTATATACTCGGGATAGTTCTCCAATCGAAAGTCTGACTAAATTATTACATTATATTGTTAATGTTTATGCACCAGCATGGTTTGAAATTAAGGCATCATCGAAATTTCATGATGCTCCTCGTATTCTTTTCAATTCAATTACAAGGCTTAATCTTCTCCCATTTAATGATGTAAAACGCATTGTACAGAAAAACATTCAGTCTACTTCCTGAAAATTTTCTTTATGCAATGGTTAAAGATGAAGACCATGAAATCAGAAGTCTAGGATTAGAAGCTATACTCTCTTGTAGCAACATGTATAACTGAAATCTTTGCTTTACGTAACTAGTTTTCATAAAATGTAATATAGAGTCCTAAATGTACAAATTCATTATAAAATATGTACCCTACATAACCGAATGCCTCATTTGTGTTTATTGTTTTTATTTCTTTGCAGAAAGACATGTGATCGGAAGCGTGAGAAAACAATTCCAAAGGTAAATTGGAATGCAGGTTGCTGGAATGAACAAATAGATCTTACTTCTACTGGTGTTGCAGAACCGACAAGTATGAAAAACATGTCCAATGAAAAATTGTTTGACTACTCTTGTTAGGCCAACTCTTCCCGATTTTCCATCACATTCTCAAAGCGTTGAAAGATCTGTGAAATTAGTGACATCAGTTTCTCAACATGTGTATGGCTTCGAGAGTAGAAATGCGTCGATTCTAACATAAGTGGCGAGTAGGAAGATGCGTCCGTCATTTACGTCCAAATCATATTACTCACAATCGCATGATGACATATTACAATAGTTAAGATACAATGTCAAACTTACTGCTATGCACAAATGTAGTTCAATTGCTTATACAATGTATAATGAACTGTGTTTCTTTTTACTCTTTACCATTCGTAAATAATAACGTTTGAATGGAATCATACCTTCACAGACACATCCATGATGAAAACCAACATATTAGTCGGATTATATATATCATTGTTTGAAGTACAACCAAATAACTTTGATTCGATTTCCGCAAGCAACCCCTTATTGGATTTCTCTAAAACTCTAGGAGGACATTTATTTCCATCTCCTTCAACTACCGCAACATTTACGGGCAGTTTGCGGTTTTTGTTGTCGACATAAACCCTATATTAATATATATATATATATATATATATATAATATATATATATATATATTATATATATAATATATATATATATATATATATATATTATATATATAATATAAATATTATATAATATATAATATATATATAATATGCTAAACAATCAATAATATAATTTATTTTTTTACTAGGCCACATTTATTAAAATCTTAAGGTTCATTACCAACAACCATCAATGTAATTTTTTTTGAAGATATTTACTTTAATTAAATAAAAAATATTTTAAACATTATATTTCGGACATCTTTTTGTAAAAGAGTATTA
>JABUQX010013382.1:5000-20000 GCA_015478945.1 Trachelipus rathkii
TCATACTAAACAAGAACTTTAAGTTGGTAACGCGAACATGCTTCAAAAGTTTGAAATATTTTAAATAAGTTTTTAGAAAAGTAATTTTTTAGTAATATTTTTTTTTTATTTTTTTTTTTTGTGTTTTTCAAACTAAAGGAATACCCAAAGGTAAACCGCAAAGATGGCAGGAGTCGGAGTCTCTCGGCCTTCCGGGGAACAAGGACGACGGGGTAAGACTATTTTCCCCCCTCCGGGGAGGGTTTCGTGAACCCCCGCTCTTTGGTACTTGGGTGTCTTCGCGGGGGTTCCTCCGGCCCCCCTCCCCTACTGGGTATGGAAAACGTCCCCCCTCTGTCCCCCGTCGGCTCGTGCCCCCTAAAATATTATATATATATATATATATATATATATTATATATATATATATATATATATATATATATATATATATATATATATTTATATATATATATTATATATATATAGTATATATATAATATATATATAAGTATATATTATATCGTGGCGCTCCCCTTCGTTGCATTTTTGTGCAACGACCACTTTTTTTCCTATATCAACGATATTATGACCTTTTTTTCCTTATATCAACGATATTTGTTTTTTTAATTATTGTCAGAAAGTTTCACATTTCTCTATATAATATTATATATATATATATATATATATATATTATATATATATATATAGGTTATAAGATATATATATTAATATAAAATATATATAAATAATATATATATATATATATATATAATTTATATATTATATTATATATATATATATATATTAATAATATAATATATATATATATATATATATCATATATATTATATATATATATATATATATATATATATTATTATTTTACTTACACTTTTTTTTCCCGCTTTGAGCGGATAGGTAGTGGTACGTTACCAGGCCTCTCTCATTCACCACCTCCGTCTCATCTCGCCCTCACCCACCTCCTCCACCCCACTCTATCTCCCGCCAACACCCTACCCTCTTCCTCCCTCATCCCTCCCTCCTCCAGCATCTCCTTTATTTCATCCATCCACCTCCTTTTTGGTCTCCCCCTCCTTCTCTCCTATCCCCTCCGCCCTCCAGACTCTCCTAAACCACTCTCTGTTCCTCCATTCTCACTAGATGCCCATACCATCCTAGCATTCCCTTCTCCGCTCTTCCCACCAACCCATTCCTCCAATCACATCTCTCCCTCACCCCCATTCCTAATCCTCTCCCTTCTGCTAACCCACAACCGCTCTTCAACCCCCTTAATCTCAAATACTTTCCAAACTTCTCAGGAACGCCAACTGAGAAGGAGTGATTCGTCGAGTGGAGAAGATTTCTGGACTTCCCGCACTTCTCTTAGCCTCCTGAATGTTGACCTGGCCATTCAAAAACCCCACTGTATTAATTTTCTATAAACACAACATCAAAACACAAATCAATCAAGCGTGTAATAGTCAATTAAAAAAAATAAATAATTCATTAACTTGCCCATTTGACTATTAAACACAGAGCAAATTATAATATCATACTCATGCCAAAATGCGTCGAATACTTATTTCTGTTCGACACTTTCTTTGTGGATAAA
This sequence comes from Trachelipus rathkii, assembly GCA_015478945.1. Taxonomy (NCBI): domain Eukaryota; kingdom Metazoa; phylum Arthropoda; class Malacostraca; order Isopoda; family Trachelipodidae; genus Trachelipus; species Trachelipus rathkii. The sequence continues at coordinate 6,594 of JABUQX010013382.1, forward strand.
TCACAGAAAACTCCTGACCAAAACTACCCATCTTCAAACACCCCAAATGAAATATTCTCTACAGAAAATCTCACTCATAAGACATTCTATCTGCAACTATGTTCCACTTTATTTTCTCCCTATTGGTCTGGAACTTAGTATGTTCTTATTTCTTCCTCTTATCCTTCACACTCCCTCCCGCCCCATTACTACCAAAAGTATCCTATATATTATCTAACTAGCTATATAAATATATATTATATCTAAAGCATCTTTATTTAACTTCTCTCCTAAATACTATAACACCCCTTTACTATCTAACTCTGTACCCCTTACCCTCAATACTCATCCTACTCTTTCCTCTTCCTACCAAACTACATAGTAACTAACTATATATATTAATTTATATCTTTACTTTACCTGGCGCTATTATATTATATAGATCACTCCTTTTGTTATTACACACTATTATCTCTCTCACTAATAACTACTATACATCAATAGCCAAATATACTCTCAGCCCTTCTCAGTCACTAGTTATCTTTACTATCACTATTAAAGTATATATAATATATATATAGTGCTCACTTATACGAGTCATGCCGCTCCGCGCAATACTTAACTATCTTATGCTACGTTACCCGTTCCTATCATCCACTGCATTCGGCGCAAAATCACACAAATATCCAACCTCTCCTTCCCCTCCTCTATCCATTCCCTGCAAACACTCTCATAAACAAATGAAAATGTCCACTCGGGTGACATACACACCCCTGCCTCAACCTCTCACCACCCCAACATTCTCACTCTCCCCTCCTTAACACCTCTCACACACATTCCTACGTCATTTCCGTATAGAACAGCCCTCTACTACCTCTTATACCTAATTTGCTATTCCACCCTCCACTTCCATTATTCTTCCAACACCTATATACTCACACAATTCACTCCCATCTTTCGCTCAATTCATAGCTTATCTACTAAATCTAAGTAAAAACACCCAACACTTTGCTCACTTTCTCTCATATATACTTTTCTACCACAAGCTCATATCTTTAGTGTTAAATACAATTATGTCCACTAACACCCTCTTCCCTCCCTAACTCCTCCTTGTTCTTATCTCACCCCCTAATTCTCCCCTTCATATATATATACTATATATATATACTCACGTTTAAAACCTCTCACTCTTCTCAATCACGTATTCTTATCCCATACTCAACTTTCACCTTACTCACAACTATTAAATAAGAATACATATAACTTCATATAATTCTACCACTTTCTATCCATATACCCTCCTATCCCCTTATACAGGAGTAGGGATCCATAAATAACTAATCCAATTTACCTTACCTCAATACCTGTTATTGAGTAACTCTCAACCATACTCATCATTACCAAATCAATTATTAAATTAAAATAACCACTATACTAGCACATTCCTTCACTACCCCTATATTAACCTCCCTTCTCATGCTAAAACTATTATCCTATTTCTATCTAACACCATCCAATCACTCTCGGAATAATTCCACTTTTTTTTTACTTATATCATCGGCTACCTATAAATTTCTCACTCCATTGTATTTCATCTCCCTCCATCCCTTCCCCTCAATTCATTCACCTCAACACTCACCTCTCTATTGTGCAAAATTTCCTCCCTCACTCTACCTCACTCCACTAACTTCCATTAATCTCAGTAATCCACAAAATACTCCACTTCGCCCAACCTTAATAGTTATTTTATATAATATATATACCGGATAATTTATAAATAAATAATTTATATCATATAATATAATAATTAAATATTAATATATATATAATTATATACTATAATTATTTTATTAACTAGTAGATGTATTTGTAATATAATATACAGTTTCTAATATAAGCTAATACTACTATAAGCAATATGTAAAATAATATATATAAATCTCAGCATCGCGTTTTAGGAATCTAAGCGGTGGGACTATTTTCGTACGTGGACATAATGAGATAATATGACAACTTTTAGTAAAAACCTAAATATCTCCTACATGCTAATGTGTCGATTTATATTCACTGAAAAACCGCTCTTCAAGAAATGTTAATTACACACTAGTTCCGTAGTCTAAATACGTCGTGCAGGTATGCTTCAACTTCAGTTTTTGAAAATGAACGATATCACAAAGGAATTCGCTCGTTTTAAAATTTTTTTTGTATATTCTTAGTCTTCGTCCCGGCGGTGACGCAAAGTGAGTCGTGTTATATTGACTCGATATTTTTAGCTTTATTAATAATTATTATACTAATATATCAGTGAAATGAATTGTATATTGAAATTGTATATAAGGAGGGCTTATATGTAGACTATTTATCAGTGACAATTTATATTATAATAACTGTATAAAGCCTATACACCAGGTAATAATATTATAATAATAATATTAATGTCACTAACATATAAATAATAATATAATAATAATAATAATAGAATAGATTAATAATAATAAATAAATAACATAATAAATTAATAATAATAAATAAATAATACTAAGAGACCTAATTTTATGAATATGAGAATATAGATGTGGTGACTTGCATACTTTAATATGAAATTTTATTCAGCGGATTATTTCAACATTCTGACTCATCATAATTATATCAATATTGAAAGAAGCTTATTATATAGTATATTATATAATAATATATTTGATATTTAATATATGGGTAGACTAAGCGTTATATTTATATAATATGATACCATATTAATTACCTTTACATTCTATATTAAAAAGCAATAACATATTATATATATTAATAGTGAATATATGACATTCTGCTCCACTAAATAATCTAGCTCATAAAGTCGGTGATATATTATATATATAATCTCGATATATTTTTTATATATAGTATATATATATATAATATAATTAATATAATATATATTATAATAGTATATAAACTGATATTTTAATATGAATTGTCGTCTTGTAGAGGCTCTTCCTTTAAGTTGAGCAAAATTGTAAAATATAAATGAGTGAATATATACAGAAAACTTTTGTACTGGCAGAGTCTTGAAAATGACACTTTTCTATGCCACACATATTATACTACAGCAGCAACATGGTTTTGTTAATCGCCCCACTCCATAGTTACTTAATATACAACTAACAAAAAATAGTGTATAAACTTAAAATGTGAAGGTAACATATTAACACCATAAGTTTTCTCCTTAGATATACTAATTTCTTAAAGGATTAGAGCATCTTAAGTTGTGTAAAGTATTTTTTGGAAGTACTTGGTGTGTGTAATAATTTATTGTTATTATCGTGGAATTTAGAAGTTGAATGCTCGTTCTAAGTTAGTAGATTTTCTAAAATGTTTTGAATGAGGTCCACATTTAATTAAATGAATCATGCAAGGAGAGATCTCAGGTTCAATAAGACTGATATTTTATTTTTTTTTTAATTTAAAATTGAATAATTCCTTCGCACTGAAATAATTAATTAATATATATAGGTTATTATCTAAATATTAGATATAATAATATTTAACAAAGAATTATCATATTATAATATAATATCATAATTTTTGTAAGGGATTATGTTTGTATATATATTGAGTATAAATATATTATATATAATAATAAATATAATCATATATGATATGATATATTAGTAGTACTACTATATATATATACTATGCTAAACATTATCGGTTTAAAGCCGTGGAGGACGCTTTTATAATATTTGCTAAATATGTGTAATATGCCATTAAGGTAAAAAAAATAAACTAAAAGAAGGATTTCAAAATCCTTTTAAATTTTTAAATATTGTAATAAATTTATTTAGTAGAGTCTATTCACATTAGCTTTCAGCCTAAGGAGGCCCTCTGTCAGGGGGATTGTTACATAAAGAACTAATTAAAATTCTAAAAATTTAAACTAAATCTAATATAAAGAAGCTAAATCAAGTTAATTATTAGAAAGTTTGCGGATTAATTTCTTAAAAAATGGCGTGGATGTGGAGTTTAAGATGTTGTTTAAGATGGGGTCAATTAGGAGCTCGTTTTTTTTGTATGTAAAGTTTTTTGTTTACGTTGTATCAAGCAAGATTGGTAAGTTTTCTAAAGTGTAGATGTTCTATGTTAATTATAGGTTTCATGTGAGTGATATCTATTGTTTGGTTTTTGGGCAGGCTCTATGTATGTGAGCGCAGAGGGGTTGTCTGTAAGATCATATTGTGTTAATATTGTCTGCGATGGGAAGTCATGAGTTCTCCAATATAAGAGCTATTACAGTTAGCAAGGATCTTGTAAAATGCATGTGAAGTTAGAGGAATTATTGATGTGTGTGTTGATGTTTGAGAATGTACTTTAAGGACAGAGGGATTGGAGGTGGTGATATTGATGGTGTTTGGTAAGATTTTTTAAACAGAGTTATGTATTTGTGTAGGTAAGGGGAGAAAAGATTTAAAGGTGTTTTTAGTGTTGGTTTTTTTTAATAATAGTTGATTATTTTTTTGAATTACGTAAAGCTTTGAAAAATAATGTGGGAAGGATAACATCTTCAAAAAAAATCTTTTTGGCTACCTCGCCGCAATCTCACCAGTGGAACTTTCAATTCAAAGCATCTTTAATTACAGTTTTTTTGGAAAATACTTGCACGAAATAAGAGATGTTTTAATATTATATTAAATGGGGATGAATTTCAAAACGTAAATACATTAACCTTGGGTCAGGTCACATTAAAATTATGAGGGTAATAATTTCAAATCTTGGTATTCTTTTTTTCATATAATCAGTAGACTTTTTTTTATGGCCGGCTGCAAAAAAGGGTCACTGATCCCCTCAGTATCAAGTTGTTCATTGATAATTTTGAGTGGAAAATTCTTTTAATAAGGAAAGAGTCCCAGGAGACAATACAAAACTTGGAAAAGAGAGGAAAAACGGATATCTCCGAATAAAATCGAGAGGCTAAAGAGATATGTGACATAATTATTTAGATAAAAAAGATAGTATTACGATCTTCACGACATTATTGTTGCCACGTTATTTCTGCCGAAAATGTTTCCTCAGTATAATCCCATCTTTCCTGAGAAAATGTAAATGAACCTGTAAGTTGTTACACTTTCGATTGACATAAGCAAAACTGAATTTATTACCTAGTAAGAATTTCGTTCTAGGTTGGAGCATAGCTTATATTGATGTCATTACTGAAAACACTTGAAGCCACTTTTAGTTGAAAGTGTGAAACTATTAAAATTTTTAATAATTATTCGATGACAACGTCCGAAGTTGAGTGCTATTTTTCTACTTTTAAAAAGGATTAAAAACCTTTCTTAGAAACACCATGGGTTAGCAATGCTTTCGATAATTTTTAATAATAATTTAATAATAGGTGATTGATAAATTTGGACTTTCTTTTTAAATTAAATATTGTGTGTAAAAAGTAAGTTACATAACTTTTTAAAAAATTAATTGTAAATTTTTTTAATTTTTCTAGAATTAATGCTTTACGGTAATCAATGATCTCTTTTTTGAAACACACGCACCACACACACACACACAACACACAACGCACACACACACACACACCACACCACACACACAACACACACACACACACACACACATATATATATAATATTATAATATATATATATATATATATATTATATAATATAAATAATATATATATATATATATATATATATAGTATATATATATATATATGTGTGTGTGTGTGTGTGTGTGAATTTGTGCATAGTAAATATGTAAAATGCTACTACCCAATATTATTTTAGGAGAGCCGCGCCCTGATTATATATATATATTATATATTATATATATAATATATATATATATATATATATATAATATATATATTTATATATATATATATTATATATATATATAATAATATATATATAGTATATTTTATTAATATAAATATATTACAGAATCAAATTCTGGTATCTATAGTTATATAAGTATATATTTGTATGTAATTCAAAAAGTGATTGGGGAACATCCGCGAAGAGAGTTGTATAACTCATTATGAGGTATATAGTAGTAGATATATAACATATCTAAATTATATATATATATCAAATAATTTACCTACTTTATGCCTCTCATATATATGTATACTTAGTATAATGATATGGTCTTACTATTACTAATTTTTATATTATCTTCATAGATACGATGAAGTTTATAAAAAGCCTTAATACATAATAGCTTTACCAAACTACTTTGCTAATATAAAGTAAATATTATTTAATACTAATAATGCTCTGCTCGAGCTATGACATATATACCTAATACCTAATTATATTGTTACCCATATATTATAAATATAATTGTTTTATTTAGAATACAGTGTGATATAATTATTACTTGGTAAAAGTAAAATAGATTACTGCATATGGTAAGATTAATAACTCATCAATAAAACTATGCGTATAGATAGTATACTCGATAAAAATAAATAATTATATATATAGTAATAATTATATAATATAGTCAAAAAAGATGAGAAGAATCAGTACCTTCGTTTTTACAACATTATGCTAGCTATAAAGTATATTGTATTGATCCCTACTAAAATTAATATATGAAGCGAATGATGTACTATTATATATACATGTAAACATGAGTATTAAATATATAATTGACTATATAGAATTGGTATATTGACCTCTTTATAATATCTTGTTTGTGAGTCACATGAGGTACTACTAGTAAATATATTAATATATTATTCCTGACATTTAAATTATAGCTATATATATATATAATATATGCTAAAACGTTAAGTATTCTCTGTCCTCAAACCTTTCACCATTTCGTTTGATGTACTCCCATCCCATTATAATCATATATACAAACCGATTGCTTCTAATATCTAATATTCATTTATATGACTATTGGAGATAAATATACTCTATAATTATACACTAACGGTATATTTCTACCGCTTAAGTATCTTTACTACTATGTTAAATATTAAGAGGTAGTGGTAAGTAGTATAAATATAAATATAAGTATAAAATTATTGTATTTTTTATCAGATGTATATATAATAACTGAGTATATATATATATGGACATTGTATGAATACCGACTTCATACTCCCATTTAACGGATGACTGTGGTATGAGGACCTTTCCCAAAGTACAAAAAATTCTATATAAATAATATCGTAGAGTATTTCTACGACTTTGCAGGTGCTCTCCACGTTTTCTTTCATGCTACTAACTGTTGGTTTCATAAAGTATGAATTAATTTTATGACAATTTTTTATTTTGGCCATTTTTTAGTTTTAAGAGTAGATTTATACAAAATTTTTTAAGTACTTGGAAAAAAAAAAAATATCAACATAATTTTATTAATTATGTTAATTATTATTATTGAGTATTGATTAATTATGATTATTCAATTATGTTTGTATCATATTATATATAGTGATTATTATTATTATTATTATTATTATTAATACATATTATTATTATTTAATTGGAATTGAATTTTATTATCAGACTCTACTTCATTGGCCTTTTAATAAATATTTAGATTTTCGAATATAACAATATTATTTTTTAAGAGAAAATATTTTATTTATGTTAGCTATAAATGAGTTTAATTCCCCCTCGGTAGCCCGGGAGCTTCGAGCGGGCACGCCGGCTCATGCGTGAGGACGCGGCCTGAAAGTGTTACTCTAGAGGTGGTGAATTTCGTCCCACCGCAGAGATATCCACACACCATAAAATATATAAATAATATTCAAAATAATCATTATAATATGATCTCTCTAGTGTGTTAATCAGTATCACTCATAACTTATTATTACGAATTATTACATCATCAAAATGTTAACAACTCGTTAGAAATAAATAGCTCATAAGATCCATACGACCACAAACAGCATCAGTTCTATTTATATTAAGAGATACTCATAGCTGATGAAGCCACAATCACACGAATAATATTTTCACTAAGATCCACCACAACAACTAGTATTTTTAAATATGTATATATGATATCTTATATATAACTTGAGTCTTAGTAGATTGATAAAATCCTGATAGATAACGTTATAACTTGTAATGTGTACTCTATCCGTGCTAAATCATTGAAATTAAGTTACGTATTTTTATTGATTTTCCGTTCCTGGAGTCAACAATCTTTATAAAATAGCCTCCTTATATATATATATATAATGTGAGTATATAATATTCAGTTTGCTAGACGTACTTTTATCATTCGTATAGCGCGTTGTAACTACTTTATTATATAGGTTATAAAGGACAAGTATAACATATAAGGGTAGCGACTATTATATATATATATGGACTCGCCCCCTCCCCCTCCCCTCTCAGATTGCATTGAGAAAGGTGGTGTATTATATCTAGTCGTCGAGTTATATACTTTCTACTGTTGCACTTCAGTGTTATAGTACTGTGTGTTAATGTGATTTGTGTGTTTATCACTGCGTTATGGCGTTCCCTAAGACTCGTGACAAGGATTTACCTCATCCTATCATAGGTAATGGTCAAGATATGGGTGAGTCTTTGCTTCCTACCCGTAGAGATGTGTTAAAATACTACATTTATGTTTGGAACAATGAAAAAATTATGCAAAATGGCAAAAACCTTAGTTTTTTAGAAGTGTCCAAGATTGTTGTTGACAATTTAAAGTTCATGTGGGGAACCTCGCAAAACTATTACAGATTTACGAAAAAGAAGTTGATTACTTCAAACACTCAACAAAACAAATAAAACGTGACAAAAGATAAGAACAGTTTCAAAAAAAACTAGCCGACTTTAACAATAGAGTTCAGGCATTGTCCGATGTTAGTGCATGTAAATGTAAAGATTTTCAACTTTGTAAATGTGATCGCGCTAAGAAGGTTCCAATACTTGAACGCAAATTCTTGACTGATCAAAGAACTGTTCGAAAAATGGCGATTGGACGTGTTGATATTAAAGTGACATCAGCAAATAAAAGGAAAATAGCAAGGAAAATGATAGAAGAAGAAAGATTGTGTAAGAAACGTTGTGAATATAAAATTGGCTTGGATATCGACAATGAGGACGCTATGGACTTAACTGTCCCACTTCAAGAAATGGGTTGTGTTCCAGAAGGTTTGGAGGTTGTTTTAGAGGAACCAGTTCCCGACCCTTCCTCAGCTACTACCATAAATACTCAAACTAGCCTAGAAATATCATCGTTTTCCAGAGTATGTGATAGGTATGGCGTACCTGATCGCGCAGCAGCAGCTTTAGACTCTGCTCTTTTACACGATGTAGAGTCCACTCATTCTTTAGATAATGTTATAAATGACGTTGTAGTAGACAGGAGTAAAGTAAGACGCAACCGAATCAAATCTCGGCTTGAAGTTTTAAATAAGGAAACAAAGGTAGAAATACAGGCCTTATACTTTGACGGTAGAATTGACGACACCCTTCGTATTCACAAGACAGACGATGGGAAAATGCACAGAACAACTGTTAAAGAAGATCACATTTCACTAATAGAGGAGTCTAAATCGAGATTCATCGGTTACACAGTTCCATTGTCTGAGAAAGCCATTGACATTGCTAATTCTATCGTCGATTACTTTTCTGAGCATAATCTTACAATGTCGGAAATAGTTTGCATTGGTTGTGATGGATGCCCTACAAACACAGGAAAATATAATGATGTAATTCGCTCGCTAGAAGAAACTTGGTAGACCTCTGCAGTGGCTTATTTGCCAATTGCATACAAATGAACTTCCATTACGGCATTTAGTGGAAAAGCTGGATGGACCTACTAGCGGACCAAAAGGATTTGATGAACTTGTCGGTCAAAGTTTGGCAACATGTCATGCATTGAAAATAGTTCAGTTTGAGCCCATAGAGTTTATTATTGATATAATCGATCGTGGTGATGAAAAGGGTTTGAGTACTGACCAACAATACCTTTATGATATTTGTAAATCTGTAGGAAAATATCTCCAAAATTAGAAAACACAAGTCCAGGAAAGCTCTCCCATGCCAGATGGTTGACTACAGCTAATAGAATTTTAAGATTATACGTAGCTACAAAACCTCCATCGCAAACATTAAAAGAGTTGGCAATCTTCATCGTGAAAGTTTATGCACCTAGCTGGTTCAGGATCAAGTGTAATCCAAAAGCTTATAATGGAGCTCAAAACTTGTGGGAAACCATAAAGAGTTGCACTTACCTTTCTGATGCAAATCGCAAAATTGTACCCAAATGTATCCAAGACAATGGATACTTTGCTCACCATGAAAACATGCTCATAGTTATGATGGTTGATAAGAGAGATCATATAAAGAAACTGGCTTTAAGACGTATCATCAAGGCTCGATCTAGAGAACAAGCCAGTAAACCACTAAGACGGTTTGAAATCCTGGAACACAATGCGAAGGAACAGGTATATCTTACTGAAAGAACTGGGAACTGTGAGAGTTGTGACATCTCTACCAGTATGTACCATAGAGGAAGTTACAATCACAAATGATGACTGGATCCCAGTAAAAGTGGAATGGGACTCAAAAGGCATCAAGCCTCGGAAGAGCAGATATGATATCAAACCAGAGGAACTGTTGGTTGAAGGAGAAGAACGCAACCGAAGAGGCTATTAACAAGCGGTTTAAGGTACTACCAGGATTAGCAAAATGGAGTATAGAAAACATATTAATAAGGAAATTAACACCAGGACAACTAAGATTAGGAAAAGGAGAAAAAGTGGGGATGGCTCACCTAGTACTAAATGAGGATAACCTACAAAAATATGAAAACAGAGGATGTGCAGTAAACACAATGGTGTGAGAAATAGGGAAACAAAGAACCATTGAGGAAAATGGACGAAAGGAAAGTTGGAAAAAGAAATCACTTTTATGGATGAATTAAAACAAGAACAAAGAAGTAAAACTATAGACGTTGTATATAGGCAAAATGAAGTATTTAGCAGAGGAGACTCAGACGTGACTGAAACATCAATGACGCCATATAGAATACGGCTACATGACTACACCCTTATATATCAAAGGGCAAGAATGTTCGACCTTAAAACAAATGAGGAATCGAAAATCAAGTCCATGAGTTATGCCTAAAAGATATTGTAGAATCATGCGTGACAGAATGGAGTTCTCCAGTAGTGCCAGTCAGGAAGAAGGATGGAAAGCTGCGTCTGTGTTTGGACTATCGACGCTTAAATAAGATGACGGAAGCAGACAGATTTCCGATGGCTAACATAACCGAAACGATTTTCTCGTGCCATGGGTAAAATATTTCACTTGCCTGGATCTAGTGAAAAGATACTACCAAATGCAATTGGAAGATGACAGTAACGATTTTTCACCGCATCTCAAAGTTAGCGGGTGGGCAATACCGATTCAAAGATTGAGTTTTCGGGATTAAATAATGGCCGCAGCATTCCAGAGGGATATGCAAAAGATACTAACACCTTAGGATTTAGCCGGAAAACGTAGTTGGTGTTTGTAGAATCAATGTACTACTTAATATCAAAGGAATTTCAGGAAGCACCTAATATTAATTGAACAGTCCCTACAACGGTTTTCGCGAACGAACCGTTAAAATCAAGATTAGCTAGTGTTAGTTGGGTTCAAAGGAGGTTGAAGTTCTTGGGTCATATCCTCAGCAGAACGGAATATCGCAAACTTCCAGAAATCAAGGACAAATTGGATAAGTTGGAAAGACCAACTAATGTGGGCGAACTAAGGCGATATCTTAGGATGATAAACTTTCAGAGGAAATTCATCAGAAATTGTTCAGGAGTAACAGAACCTCTCAGTGCGTTAACAGTAGGAAAAAGGAATTACAAAATTGAATAGGCGGATGAAAGGATTAAGACTTTTGAAGGTTTAAAAAAATTGATGAAAGAGTCAGTGGAATTGTCATTCCCAGAATTTCAGAGAATAGTGAAAAATTAGAACTGTATGTAGATGCAAGTGGATTTTTCATGGGTTGGGTGCAAAATTATGTCAGGAGCAAGAAGGCAAAAGGAGATTGATCGTATATAACTCTCACTCATTTACCGCATGCGAAAGAAGAGTATCTACTAAAGAAAGGGAACTATTGCCAAAAGATGGGGAATTAAAAGTTTCCGTCCCTTCTTTTTGGGACAAGATTTCATCCTCTACACGGTCCATCGACCATTAGTATATCTTCACATAATGACATTGGTCGATAGTATGTTGGCCCACGTCCTAGAAGACTTGATTGAATATAGCTTTCAAATTCAATACTATCCCGGGAACGATAATGTCTTTGCGGATACATGGTCTCGTTTAATAGGAATCCAGATGAAGAAGTTGACGCTTACAGATCCCAGGGGCTTTTACCAACAAGGTTGAATAATAAAGTTTAGTACCCAGGCAGTGTGCGACTCTTTGTTCTTGATTTTAAAGAAAATTTTAGAGGGACGATTACAAAATGGATCATAAGGAAATTAAGAAAATTTTTATTAGATACTTTAGTAAACGATCGAAGGATGTATGGTTTGGATAGGAAGCCAAAGTCTCTGAAATGGCTTAAAACTATTAGGATACGCAGGAAGAGAACCAGTTTTTAGAGGTATTTATTAGGAGCCAGCGTGAACTTTAACTTGAAGATCTGCTGCAGCCATGAATCTGTTGTTCAGTTTTCTACATTGGGGGCCAAGGGCAAAGAATCCTAACAACTTGAAGGATATACATAACAGGTATTAGGAGGGTCACACTTTAAAGACCCACTAAGGGACGATCGGAACATTTGAATTCAAAAGAAGAAGATATTATGGTTAATGAATTGGCGACTGATGAACAACATGTACCATCTGAGGAGGAAATTGAAGACTGCTCAGACATTGAAGAAAGTTGGACAATTTATTACAACGACCATCAGAAGAAGGATTAGAAGTAAACTTGGTATTGAAAGAAAGAGGACATCAATCCTCGTTAAGCTGCACATAAGAAACAAGAGTTGCCATGGCGGATGTATCTAATTGGCGAGTTCTCTAGATGTTCTTTTCTAGATACGGTCGGTCCTTCAAGATTAGTTCAGAAACTGTAGTAAGAGAATTGGAACTATTTGGACAAATTTTAAAGGAAATGGAGTGTGGATGTCACCTTGAATGGAATCACTATGAAGATCATTGAATGTACAATGGCAGTGGCCATAAGAATAAGTACTCGCTATCGGAAGACAGTACTACTATTAGTGGTCAAAAAGGATGGGTATTTTCCAGCATGTTTGCTTCTTGGGATGAATTATCTAGTGGAGAGAGAAACAATGTTGGACTTTGGTGAAAGCATTTTCGCACATGGAGATCGATACAGATCAAGGTTAGGATGGGTTTCTTGTAAAATTTTGTGCAATTTATAATCTTATAGTGGATAATAATGATAGGAGGGCAATAACATT
>JABUQX010013382.1:27500-35796 GCA_015478945.1 Trachelipus rathkii
CGTCATCAATGCCCTACACCAGGGGGACTCCACGATGATATAGTGTGGAGGGAGGACGCGTCGAAGCGTTCTTCCCATGTATTCAAACTTATTGAATCAATTATTATAATACTAATAATAAACAACCTAAGCCATTAAAAATGATAAATTATATAAATGATGTTTAGTTCATAATAAATATGTATAATAATGAAACTATATTGAATATGAAACAAAAATGAAATTGAAGAAGTGAATAAAAATAGGAAAATAACAAATGTATTCAATTTTAATATATTTAGAGAATAGTTATGATTTAAAAAAAAAAACGAGGGTAATTAATTCTGATAAACACATACGATTTTCTATATATTTTTAATGCCAATTATTTTAATTATTAACTAAGCCTAAACGTAGAGGGAGGCCAAAGCGCCCTCCCATCATCCGAAACCATCTTAATCTTGAGTGTGCTTAGGTCTTTACATGAGGGTATGTTGTTGCCCGTGTTAATGTATAAGTAGTGAGACTATGGTCTGGACTAAGAAGTATTAGATCTAAAGTTCAATGTGTTCAGATGGACAATCTTAGGGGTGTGCTAGGTGTGAGAAGAATTGATAAAATGAGGAATGAACGTATTAGAGAGTTGTGTGGTGTAAGGGGTAAATGAGAGAATAAATGAAAGTATGTTGAGATGTTTTGGTCATATGAGGATGAATGATAGTGGTTGGTTAAGCGGATGTATAGTGGTGTGTTTGGGAACCGACGCTGGGAGACCGCGAAGAAAAAGTGGATTGAGTCGGTAAACGAATGTCTGAAGGAGAGAAATGTGAGTTTGGCAGAGGCGAGAATAAAGGTGCATAATAGAAGTGAATGGCGGGGTTTTGTATGGGGGCATGGTTGTGGCCCACCTGGGCCAAGGGATGAACCCTTACATTGACGATTTACCATAGTGAGGGTCCATCGCTGTCCCATGAAGCTCTAGGGTGGATTTTCTCACTGCTACGAGTTCTCACTGATTGATGGTACAGAGGGGACGGTAAGGCTGGGCTTTCTTTTCGACTTTTGTCATGTTCTTCTGCTGCTTTTCTTTTCCGATGCATGTAACGCACCTTACTCCCATTCTTGGGAAAATAGAAGGAAGGTGAAGAAGAAGATATATATATATATATATATATATATATATATAATATATATATAATATATATATAGTATAATATAAATAAGATAAATAATATATAATATATATATATATATATATATATATAATGGTTGGATAGATGATCAAAAAAGAGATGGTATAACAGGTGGCTTTGGGGGTGTCAGGAGAAAATGAGAATGGTATGAAGGTAATTGATTTCTGTAAGGAGAGAGGCATGTGTGTAAGTAATACTTATTTTAAACACAAGAGTGTTCATAAGTATACTAGAGTTGGTGAAGGCAGAGATGGTATTGAAGTGAAAAGTATGACTGATGTTGTGTTGGTGAAGAAGAAGATGTTGAAGTGTCTGTTGGATGCTAAATCAGTGAAGTGGTTAGGAATGGGATTATCCGATCATTATGTGGAGGGAACCCTACTTATTATATGCGAATGATTTGGTTTTGTGTGGCGAATCTAAGAGAGTTTGAGAAGATTGTAGAGGGATTGGCAGGGTGTGTAAAAAAAGGGGTTTGAAAAGCAATGTAGATAAGATTAAGGTTATGCTGTGAATGAGGACAGTCCTCGGTGTGAAGTTATGTTTGATGGTGAGCAGCTGGAGCAATTGTCTGAGTTTAAATATTTAGGATATATGTTGGATAAGAAGTCAACGGATGATGCAGAGTATAGTAGAAAAGTTGTGAATGGTAGGAAGGTGGCTGGTGCTATTAAATTCTTGGTGGATGTAAAAGGACTAATGTTGAGTGCCTAGGGTCTTACAATGAGGGAAGTTGTTACTGTGTTAATGGTATAGTAGCTGAAAACCTTTCTTTCACCTCTGCCAAACACATTTTCTCTCCCTCCAACCTTCCTTTACAGACTCATCCACTTCTTTCGCTTCTCCAGCCGTCGATTCCCAACACACTCACCACTATACAATCCTCTTAACCAACCGCTATCAATTCATGCCTTTCCACAATGCTAAACCATCTAACGTACTTTCATTTATTCTCTCATTTATCCTTTCATATGCCACACAATCTCTAATACGTATTCTCATTTTGGTCCCCAATTCTTCTCACATCTAACAAGCCCCTAAGAATATATATATATATAATATTGTATATATATATATATAATATATATTATATATAATATATATATATATATTCTATATATATACTATATATATATATATATATATATTATATATATATATATATATAGTATATATATATATAGTATCTTTCTTTCTCTCTATTTCTTTTTTTTTCCCAGATGTGGGAGTAGGTGCGTAGATGCATCGGAAAAGAAAAGGCAGTAGAAAAATATGACAAAAGTCGAAAAAGCCCAGCTTTACCGCCCCCTCTGTACCATTAATTAGGGAGAACTCGTCGCAGTCAGAAAATTCACCCTAAAGCTTCATGGGACCACGACGGACCCTCACTATGGTAGATCGTCAATGTAAGGGTTCATCCCTTGGCACAGGTGGGCCACAACCATACCCCCTCACAAACCCCCGCCATTCACTCCTGTTATACACCTTTCTTCTCGCCTCTACCAAACTCACATTCCCCTTCTTCAAACATTCGTTTACTGACTCAATCCACTTTTTCTTTGATCTCCCAGCCGGTCGGTTCCCAACACACTCGCCACTATACATCCGCTTAACCAATCGACTATCATTCATCCCTTCCACATGACCAAACCATCTCAACATACTTTCATTTATCCTCTCATTTACCCCTTTCTTCACACCACACAACTCTCTAATACGTTCATTCCTCATTTTATCAATTCTTCTCACACCTAGCACACCCCTAAGATTGTCCATCTGAACACATTGGACTTTAGATCTATACTTCTTATTCCAGACCATACTCTCACTACTATACAATAACACAGGTAACAACATACCCTCATGTAAGACCCTAGCACACTCAAGACTAAGTCCCTTTACATTCATCAACGATTTAATTCCAACAGCCACCTTCCTGCCATTCACAACTTTCCTACTACACTCTGCATCATCCGTTCCCTTCTCATCCAACATATACCCTAAATATTTAAACTCAGACACTTGTTCCAGCTGCTCACCATCTAACATAACTTCACTCTGAGGACTGTCCTCACTCACAACCATACTTACCTTATCCACGTTTACTTTCAAGCCCTCCTTTTCACACCCTGCAAATATCTCTACTAATCTCGATCAACTCTCTTCAGAATTCGCCAGCCAAACCAATCATCCGCATATAATAGGTAGGGCACCCTCCACTCATCTCCATTCTCCATCATTCTAACACCATTTCCTATATATATATATATATATATATATATATATATATATATATATATTATATATATATATATTATATATATTAGTGATGGGACACATGATTATTATATATATATATATATATATAGTTTTTGGCCGAGGCCGTGGCCGCGACCAAGGCCAGATATTCGTCATTGTCTGATGAAAACATTGAAAAAAAACGAATAGTCATATTGGTTACACAATAGTAGTCAAAAAGTTTAACTAGTTTTAAATTTTACTTCCATTATAACTTTTTAATTTTAAAATAAAAGTTAACTCTAACATTAAAATGAAAATTAACTTCCAATACTAAAATGAATTTTATTTTTAGCTCAACTGACATTGGGTTCGAGGATCAACATGCCAGAAAATTAATCAAAATCATAAGGGCATATGAGAGTGTAGAAACATTAAAATTTCTCAAAAAATGTTACAAGCATAAATATGTACAGTTATATTCATGAAAACCTATAGCGTTCAATTCTTACCCCAACTTCCCCTACTCACCTACGGTCTTTTCGAAACTTGGCATGCATGAGCCAGTCACTTACAGCCTCCCTTACTTCTGTCTCTTTTGTCGTATTGAAAGTTTGAACGCAAATCTCTGAAAATGTACAAACATCGAGTAAGAAAATGAAGTTGTATTTCGGACAAATTTAAGTAACACAAACACAAAACTGACAAGCAAAGATGCTGCTGCTACTGTATTACAGAAAATACAAAATGTAAGAAGGAAGGCTTCTTAGTAAAACACTATGCATGGAAACCATGGTTTGCAAACCTTATTTAGAAAACTTAGGGCATTTTCAAGAACAAGGAAATAACTTAAGGACTTTCTGCAGTTTATAAATTGAAAAATTAATTTAAAAAAACAAAAACATAACGCGTTCGTAAAATTCAAGACTGAAATAAAAAAAGTAAAATACAACTATGGCTTTTTCAAGGATGTCTGTGTACGCATTTTCGATACTCTTTCATAGATTCACTCTAAAGAAATTAGAAATACTTACCTAAAATTAATTTGTAAATCTCAGTCTTTTCGAATGACTGTTTTAGCATTCCGTTTTTGAATACTTTTCCTGTTAAGGAATACCTCTCTGCAGCATCATCTACCAAAAGTTTTTTGAGAATATTGCATGCAAGACCTTTTGAATCTCTTCCTCCAAAGGTCATCAGTATTTTCATCTGGAATAAAGAAATAATAATAATAATAATAATAATAATAATAATAATAATAATAATAATAATAATAATAATAATAATAATAATAATAATAATAATAATAATAATAATAATAATAATAATAATAATAATAATATTAATATTAATATTTTTTTTCTTCTTTTTTTTTTTTTTGAGTGGATGTACAGGGATCTCCACAGCACACCAAGAATGTGGCTAGACCGTGTTAGCAAACTAACGACAGGGAACACCCCTAACGAAACGAAAGAGGAACAAGGCTGAGATGGTTAGATCTTATACAAGATGTTCAGTTCCAAGAGGAAGTTAAAAATACGATCACTACGAAAATGAGATGATTCGGATAAGATGTGCTGAAGGCGATGCTGAAGAGGTATAGTTAGCACGTCAGGAAAGAACTTGCTTCAACAAGGGTCGAGAATGGCAAGCAATCCACAAAGAAGATGAACGACAGTTGAAGACACTGGAGGAGCAAAATGGGCAGATCGGGGGAACCCCCCGTGACATAAGAAATCCATGGGTGAGATTTGTATGACCAAGACGCAAACGAGCCAGAACCACCTCCAGGAGGCGACTCTTCCTACGAGATGAAGACCACCGGCCAAGGACGGGTTTGACATTCCGAAGTTTGGCGCCACGAGCATCCTCCGCCCAACATGACTGCCAGCCAGAGAGGAAGCCCCGACAAAAAAGGGGGGGAAAAAATTAAATATTGCGAGCAAAAAGAATCCAAAGATTGTTGAAAACGGTTCAAGAATGCCTGTAGCCTCCGCCCATGTCACAGTCACCTACAGGAACGTTTACAAGATTTTAATTTAGTTGTAATTTTAAGCACTTTGAAAAAACTAATACTACTGAAGAGGTTTCTGATGAAATGAAAGCTATCGTATAAATATTCTCTTTCAACGTGCACGTGCCTTATAAAGTTAATTTTTTTACTGTTTTTAAAATAGATATTTTTTAAATGTAATCTATTAGTAAGTGCAATAGTATGTGTAAAATAAAAGTTTTTACTACAACAAAGTTTGCATGAAACCAAGGTTTAAAAAAAAATACTATTATATATATATTATTATATATATATATATATATATATAATATATATATATACTTATATATAATATAGTATAGTATAATATATATATTATATATATATATATTATATATATGTATATTCATTAACTTTGTAAACATTTTAATTTATGTTCGTATTTTGCTAAGATTTGCGCGAGCAAAAATTTTAGCATAAGTCAACAGGAAAATCCTATATCCCCTCTTTAGTTCTGATACCTCCTTCAGTCAGATAAAGTATATCTTCTCAGATTCACTTACTTTCAAAATAAAATGTCACTCAAGAAGACACTCTTCAGAAATCCCCCGGCAAGAGCGATAAACCTCAAGGAAAAGGCTGCGACTTGAATTCCGATCACAAATTTTCGCACTAAACGAAGAGTCAGAGCAATTGTGAAACCGCTGGAAAAGGCTGTAAGCTACCAATTCGCTTACGAGGAGAGAGTATTCAACAAAAAGGAACTTTTTTGTTACTTTCAATACCTTCATTGCATATTTTACTTATGTTGAATAAAAAACATCATTTCAAATATGGGTTTCAATTACCATCCTCATATATAGGGTGCTTGCTCACAAATGAACACAATCTAGACATGCGTCGTACCCTAATATAATTGTGAAGCCGGAGAAGAATACACCCAGAACTTCAATCAACTGCCTTTCTGATTACTAAAGAAACACCAAAAAAAAACAATGAAGCAAACGAAAAAACTACAATAATAACTAAAAATCCGCAATCAGAACACTCGAGAAAATACTCACAGAATGAACATTATCATCGAACTTCAATTTTCATTTCTAATTTTGGATTATGGTCTTAATCTTTTCACCTCTCACATTTCGAGGATTCATTGTCAGACATAGCAAACGTTCCTTATGTATGGATTTTTTCATCATTTTTAAGTTTGATTATGGGCAGCAATTGTCTTTTTGGATTCACTACGAACTTTGATTTCCTTTTCGAATTCTAAATGGTTCTGTGACCGCTCCTTATTTATGTATGAAGAAATTTTTCAAATAAGGACCTAAATTTCAAGCAATTTCGCCTCTACATATGTAACTTCCTTTTACGGTATGGATTTTCTTTCATCATTTAAGTTGGATTATCGGCAGAAATTTCAATTTTTGAATTCCACTACGAACTTTGATTCCTTTTCGGATTCTAAATGGTTCTGTGACTCTCCCTTTTATGTATGAAAAAAATTTTCAAATAAAGAAACCTAAACTTCCAGCAACTTCGTCTCTACATATAGTCAAGCAATGTTTCTCTCGTAACTACAACTTTGAAAACTACGTGCAGCATTGGTCAAATCATGGATACGTTAGAAACATCTTATACTGGACCTTTCCTTGGATTTAATGGTTCGATCAATGTGGCCTATTTAACTTGGGAATAATTCAATTGTTTCATATCAATAATTATTATGTATTAACATTTTTGTACTTTTATGCATTTAAATGTTTGTATGTTTGTTTATATCTAACGGATATAACCAAATATGCTTGGTTTAAATGCACTTTTTATTTTCTGTATATATAACATTATTGTATTTATATGTATTCAAATACTTGTATATATGTTTAGATCTCGGATGTAAACAGTTATGCTCGTATTTGAATATTCTCAAATTTCATGTAACTAATTTTGCCTCATATGTTTGTATGTCTACTTATGTTTTCGGACATAATTAAATATGCTTGCATTTGAAAGTACATTAACTTTATGTATTTTTAGTTATTATTCTTTTTTGTATAATTATTATAACATACTTTCTCACCCGTGTTTAGCGCGGAAGTAATTAGCAACTGATATTATAACTTTGTAAACAGTTTTAATTTATGTTCGTATTATGCTAAGAGTTTGCGCGAGCAAAATTTTAGCATAAGTCAAAGTGAATATATATATACCCGTCATTTTTGAGATACACTTCAGTCAGATAAAGGTCAGTCAGATCAATTATTAAGAATCAAAAGAAAATCTCACTCAAGATACCCTCTTTCAGAAATCCTCCCGGCAAGAGCGATAAACTTCAGGAAAAGGCTGCGATTTGAATTTCGATCACAAATTTTCGCCGCTAAACGAAGAGTCTGAGGCAAGTTCAAAAAACGCACTGGAAAAGGCTGGCGACTTGCAATTCGCCTACAAAGAGTATCTCAACAGAAGGGAGCTTTTGTCTTTTATATTTTCATTTGCGTATTTTACTTAGTGTTAAATAAAAACATCAAATTTCAAAAATGGATTTTTATAATCACCATCCTCTTTATATAGGTGCTTGCTCACAAAAGAGAACCAATTTAGCAGGCGTAACCCTATACTATATATATTATATATTAATAATATATATTATTATATATATATATTATATATATAATATATATATATATATATACTATATATATATATATATATATATATATAATATATATAAATATATATAAATAATTACATACTTTATATGTTATAAAAATGAAAATTTATTTTAAAAAAAATATAAAATAATAATTTCAATACGTAGGAAAATGATAAAAGAAAATAAAAATAAAGGTGGTTTAAATAATGCCAAAAGTATTGCAAGTACCAAGCACAAGTA
>JABUQX010013383.1:5000-15000 GCA_015478945.1 Trachelipus rathkii
ATAATTATATATATTATATAAATTATATATATATATATATAATATATATATTATATATATATATATATATAATATTTTTATTTTTAATATAATAATATATTATATATATATATTATAATATATATATATTTATATATATATATATATATATATATATATATATTTATATATATATATATATATATTTTATATTATATTTATATATATATTATATGTATATAGGCATATCGCACTTGTGATCAGTAGAAATTTCTTGTCTTGCGTTAGAGTCGCTTGGGTCATGTTATAAGGTCGTGCTCTCTCTCTCTCTCTCTCTCTCTCTCTCTCTCTTATATATATATATATATCTATTATATATTATATAATTATTATATATATATTATATATATATATATATATATATATATATATATATATATATATATATATACGGTATATATTATACGTAAACTATATTATCTTTAATTTTATTTTCATATTCTGAATTTGAATCAAATTTGCCCTAAAATATCTTGGATCACACACTTGAATGTTTCTTAAATAAATTAATACAATTGAGCAAACAATTTTTATAAATTACAAATAAAATTATTGAATAAAACACACACTAGCTTTCGCCGAATATATACGGCCTCTTCAGGTGAAGTTTTGACTGACTGTGAGCGAGTCCTTAATTGATGCATTTGGTGCTGAGTATTTTTTCTTTTTTAGGAGGTTGTTATTTTTTCTGAAATCTTCTTATAGTATTTTGTGTTTGTCATTATTGTATTCTGTAAACTATCTATGTACATTTCACCCTGAATTTTGTTGAAGTTGTTGCTATTTTTTTATACAAAAAGATTCGATCATTTTGCGTTTGTTGTTGTCTGATGCGTAGATGATTGGTTCCATTCCATCTATATTGATTCTGTGGTTTTGATTACTTCTGTGGTGGGTTAGAGCTGAATTTTGGTTATCGGTTACCAGATCATGCCTGTGTTGGTTTCTTCTTATGAAATCAATCGTCTCTCCTATGTAAATATCTGTACAGTTGTTACATGGAATCTTGTAGATGCATTGTGATTTTTCGTAGTTTTTAAATTTATTTGGTTTCATAACTTTTTTTAGTGGTAGGGTGTTTGATGGAGTTAAGATTAAGTTTTTTGGTAAAAGTTTTTTTTTATATATGGGATTACTGGATAGGGGACTGGTAAATAGGTCAAATTATTTTGGTTATCATTAATGTCATGTGTGCTGAAAATTTTCTTTTTTGCTTTTTTTAATGCTTTGAGTATTATATGTTCAGGGTATTGTAAATTTTTGAAGGTTTTGAACAGTAAATCATATTCTTTTTGTAGGGTGGAGGGGGAACAGATCCGAAGTGCACGTAGGAATAATGAAGAAAGTGTGGCTATTTTTGTATTGACTGTGTGGAAGGAATACCAGTGTATGTAATTGTTGTGTGATGTAGGTTTTCGGTATATTGCGAAGTTTAATTGTGTGTTGTTATTCCAAGTAATTAGTGTATCTAGGAAAGGAAGAGTTTTGTTGTTGGATTGTTCTAGGGTGAACTGTAATTTGTTGTCTATAGAGTTGATATGTGTTAGGATATGTTGTGGGTTGATATTGTTTGGAATGGCTGAAAAAATGTCATCGACAAATCTGAACCAATGAATGTTAGAGATACTTTTCTATTAATTCCATAAATATAGTACTAATGATAGGTGAAAGTGGAGATCCCATACTTAGGCCTTGTTTTTGTTTATAAAATTTGGAGTTGTAGTGGAAGTGACTATGTTCCAGTGTAAGTGTGATTAATTGTTTTAAGAGGGGGAAAGGATGAGAAAGAGCTATGTTGTTGTCATTTAAATGTCTTTGTAATAGAGAGAGAGCAAGGGGAACGGGTACTGATGTAAACAAGGATATGGCGTCGAAACTTACAAATTGAAATAGTTGTGGGTTGATGTGCTGAATTTTGTTGATAAAGTCATTGGTGTTAGTGAGGTGTGAAGTAGATATATTACTGATTAGAGGTTTTAATTGGTCGGCTAGCCACCTTGATAATTTGTAAGTAATACTATTAGTGTTTGAGATGATTGGGCGTAGGGGTATGTTCTGTTTATGGGTTTTTGGGATTCCGTAGAATTGTGATAGTTGGGGCATGTAGGCCTTGGTTGTATCATATATATGGGGATAATCTTTACATAAGTTTTTTAGTTTACTATTAAAATTATTTTGGGAAGTCTTTAACGGGTTTTTTGTTAGTAATTCGTATGTGTTTTGGTCTATGAGCATATCATTACATTTGTTGTCGTAATCTGTACTATTCATTATGACGATGTTATTTTCTTTATCTGATCTTGTAATAATTATATTTTTATTGTTAATGAGGGAATTTGGACAAGGATGAATCAATCAATCAGTTCTTCATAGATTACGATACATGGAACAAAAAGGATAAAGACAAAACATGTAACAATAGTTTTTTGAAAGGTTTGTTGGTTTCTTCCACTTTGTATGGTGAACAAATACGTAAGTTTCCTGCTAAATTTTATTCGTCCCTAAATTCCCTCATTAACAATCAAAATATAATTATTACAAGATCAGATAAAGGAAATAACATCGTCATAATGAATAGTACAGATTACGACAACAAATGTAATGATATGCTCATAGACCAAAACACATACGAATTACTAACAAAAAACCCGTTAAAGACTTCCCAAAATAATTTTAATAGTAAACTAAAAAACTTATGTAAAGATTATCCCCATATATATGATACAACCAAGGCCTACATGCCCCAACTATCACAATTCTACGGAATCCCAAAGACCCATAAACAGAACATACCCCTACGCCAATCTTATGAAACACTAATAGTATTCTTACAAATTTTAAGTAGCTAGCGCCAATTAAAACCTCTAATAGTAATATATCTACTTCACCTCTCTAACACCAATGACTATATCAACAAAATATTCACACATCCAACCACAACTCTTTCAATATGAAGTTTCGTTACGCATATCCTTGTTTACAAGTAACCGTTCCTTTTTTGGGCGTTTTTTTTTTGGTTTTTTTTTTTTTTTTTTTTTTTTTTGTTTTTTTTTTTTTGGTTTTTTTGGGTGCTCTCTCTCTTATTTACAAAAAAGACATTAAATACAAACATAGCACTTTCTATCCCCTCATTAAACAGTTAATCACACTTACACTGGAACATAGTCACTTCCACTACAACTCCAAATTTTATAAACAAAAACAAGGCCTAAGTATGGGATCTCCACTTTCATTATATCTAAAACATGAATAGAAAATTAATTTTTTTTAACTAAACTCTTGTTCTCTACATTCATTGGCTTCGATTGTCGATGAATCATACTCAAAAACACACACTACGGAAAAGGAACACATTGCTGGAATCCTGGCAAAATTTACCGAGGAAACTGTAAAAAAAAAAAAAAAAAAAAAAAAAAATAAAAAAAAAATAATTCTTAAAATTTAATACAAAAGTACAAATGAATGCATTTTGATCCTGTAAAATTTTGTTAGTAAATCGTAAAAAAAAAAAAAAAATTAAACATAAAAATTTGCTATTTTTTTTTGGGGGGGGTGCTGGACATAGTATGATATATATATATATATATATAAATATATATATAATTATATATATACTATATATATATTATATAATATTATAATATATTATATACTATAATATATTATATTTATAATATATATTTTTGTAAAAGGAGATTAACACGCATTTAGGGGGCTCGAGCCGACGGGGAACACAGGGGGGGACCGCTTTCCCATGACCCACGTGGGGGAGGCGGAGGAACCCCGACACCAAATACCAAAAAGAGCGGGGTTCCAAGACCTCCCGGAGGGGGGGAATAGTCTACCGTAGTTCCCGGAAGGCAAGAGACCCGGACTCCTGCATCGTGTGGTATAACTTGGGTATTCTTTAGTTACAAAAAAGCAAAATTTAAATAGAAGTCTTTATTTTAACGAGTAACCAATAAAGGTCTCTAAATAGGCTCTCTAATCAATATTATAATTATTAACATAATTTTTTTTTATTTTTTATTTTTTTTACATTTCCTATCCAAAATTTTACGAGTTCCAACATGTATTCTTTCGCTGTAGCTATTGTAGTTTTTAGATTTTTTTTTTTTTTTTTATATTACATTTATTCCGCACTAAAAAATTCCAGCATTCCAGCAATGTATTCCCTTTCCCGGTAGCTGTTTTAGTTTTTGAGATATGGATTGTGCTCTCAAGCTCACCATATATATATATAATATAATATATAATATATATATATATAATAATATTATATATATATATAATATATATATATATATATATATATATAATATATATAATTATATAATATATATATATATATATATATATATATTTAATATTTTATATATATAATTATAATATATATATATATATATTTATATTATATATTATTATATAATATATATATAATATATATAATATTATAATATATATATTATATAAATAAATATAATAAAAAAATATATATATTATATATATATATGAATATATATATATATATATATATATAATATATATATATTTATATATATTTAGATACAAATTATTCTTCAGAATCAATTATTTTCTAAAATTTTCTTTCGAAAATATTTAATTTAAATTATTATTATATGTATTCCTTTTTTATTATTAAAATTATTAATTAATTGAATTATATTTATTTTCATCTAGTTTTAAAACTTTCAGTGTTTTTGACTTAACATTTCATTTTAGCTAACCGGGCCTAATAGCCCACACCCTTCCCGCTCCGGCCCGGCCCCGCCCGGCCCGGCCGGCCCCCGCCCTGCCCCGGCCACGGCCGCCCGCCGGTCCGTCCGTCGACGACCCGCCCGACCAGGAGCCGGACCGTCGAGAGCCGCCCGGCCCGGCCGCGCCGCCGCCCCCGGTCCGGCGCTCCGCCCGGCCCGGCAAAATTCCCCCCCCGGTCAGTCCCTACTCTATTGTCACTGCTTATTCCAATCTCTATAATATAGCATTTCTGCGTGTTTTTCTCCCTTACTATTATGTCTGGTTCGGTATGTGGTGTAGGAATGATTGTCCATTGTATGGTCGTATAGATCATGGCTCCTCATTTTCTATATTGTGGCTGTTGTTGATCCATATTATCGGTTTCTGTTTCAAATTCATTTTTTCATAGTCTCATATGATCATATTGCAATTGTGTTATGCTCTATTTTAATATAATCATTCGACAGTGTTTTTGCATCCCTGTCAAAAATTGGGTTTACGGTTCTTCTGTTTCTGCACATTCTGCATTTTTCCGTGATTTCTTCCTTCTCTATATTCTTCCTGAACCAGTTTGTTCTTAGTATTTGATCTTGTGCCGCTGTTAGTGTTCTCTCGTCTTCTTTTCTTAGGTATCCTCCTGTTAAAGGTTCTACTGTATGTTCCTTATCAATGTAGATCTGGTCCAGTACATCTATCCTGAAGTGTTTTCCACATACATGCTCCTTCCATTTGGTGATATCATTATTTATTCTTGTTTGCTTATACTTGTCCTTCAAATCCTTTATTTTCTTTCCTACTTCTGTTATGTTCTAAATTCTTCTACCTTATCTCTACTCCTTCAGCGTATCTTTTCTTTTTTTATTTGATGTTGTTGGGGGTTTCTTTAACTTGTGCTCACACACCAATTCATAAATTACTTTCTCTAATATATAAAAAATTGCTACTGACCATATTTCTGTTTTATCTATTCTGTCCACTTGTGGGACCCCATGTCTCCTTATTCTTGGCACAAATCTTGGCATGCTGGTTTTTGTAGATAATCTTTTGGGCAGTAACATTTTTTTTTTTACGTCTATCCTTTATTTCATGTTGGTAACAATCTATTATCCGGAGCTGTATGTGAGGATGGAATGCCAAGTTCTTAGGCGATAATTTATTTCTTGGTTTTAATTCTGATTCATACATCTTTTCATTCTTTTTATATTTCTTTGTTATTTTTTCTTCATCCCTTTTTGGACTCTATTTCATCAGCTCTCAGATTCCTAGATATTGTATGTATTCCTTGTTTCTATATTCCCGTATTTCCCGTATCATTTACCCTTATTATTACCACTTCTGTCTTTTCTTTTTTGAGTGCATTTGCACCTTATTAACCCAAATTAACATACATAAATCTCCGGAATAATCGCTTTACACCTCTACTGTTTTTCCGGATTCTTTTTATTGGGCCTATAATTTAATGTCATGCCATATATAAGGTGTGATATTTCTTGCCTTTTCTCTCTCTTGAGTTAATTCATAACCATTTTTCTCTTATTTATTTGTGTGCTTTGGGGATTGAGAGCCCGTATAAATAACAAGGGAGAAAAGGGGGAATAGAATACCCTAAAGACACCTTTTTATTTTATTCCTCTTTTTTTTTTGCTTTTTTTACACGCAATACAAGGTCGTCCTCCATTTTCATTGTTCATCTATGAAGTCTATAACCAGCTCATTAATTTTGTAAATCCTAAGTACTTCCTTAATCCACTTATGAGGGACGCTATCATATCTTGTAATCGATCCATACCATACTGAGATGTTTCTGCCCTCTTCTACTATTTTCCATTATCATCTTGTTTATTAATAACTGATCCTTTGTTCCATAACTTCATTTACTGCATCCTTTTTGTTCTTCATTAATTATGTCGTTTTCTTCTAGGGGTGTTGCTACCCTTTTCGTCATGACTCCAGTAAGTATTTTATATACGGTTGGTGAGCATGTGATTGGGCGGTATTTGCTCGCTAATTCTGTTTCCTCTTTTTGGAATTAATGTGTATTCCCCTAGTGAGCCATTGGAATTTCTTCTTGTTTTCTACTGTTGTTAAACTTTCTCGTTAAGGTTTTGGCTGAACTATTAGATAGTTTAACGTATACTAAGTATTTGAATACTTATCTGTGCTTTCCACTTACTCCTTTTAATGAGTACTTTTACTTCATTTTCTGTACATCTTCCACTTCCATTGGTATCCGCTGTATTTGGGGCGTTGTCTTCCACTTTACTTTCCCACTTGGCTCATTAATTAGGTTAACTTCACTTCATAAATTCCTTCCGAAAATCGCTCTACTTCTTCTTTAAATTTAATTAATTAATTAAATGGAGGATCAATTTTTGCTCTGGCATAGCTTAATTAATGAAAGGAAGATTAAAGTAGAAAACAACACTAAAGGGATTCATGTTTGGATGGGCTGGTCCTTTTTCAGCCCACCTAAAAATGGACAGAAAATTAGGAATTTTTCGCGTTTTTAATATATAAACCAAAAAATGTAGCTTTTGCCCACTAAAGCTTGTTTAGGTGTTTTTCTGTGACTGTCAGTCATTCTTTCAAAATTTTAATTTTTATGTTGCTTTCTCACAACTCGTAACCCTGTACACTGTATTCAATTTTTGGGAAATGAACTTAAATATGAAGTAAGCATAGATTGATTCCTTAACTACAATAATTACATAGAACATTTTCGATTTTTTAAGTTCTTTCTCAGCGTTGTCCAATTTCAACCCATTTTTTTAATTTGAAAAGTGAAAAATTAAAAAAAAAATTTTTTACTCATCCGACGAACATCAAATTTTCAGGGCTTGTACAATTGAGCAAGATGCATCATTTTTACTTAGATAATTTTTTTTGTATAAATCAAAAGAAAATTTTTTAAAATTCAAATTTTTTTGAAAATTTATTACAAAAACAAATTCAAACCTATTGCATATACAAAGAAATTATCTAAGTAAAAAAGATGCATCTTGCGCGATTGTATAAGCCCTGAAAATTTGATGTTGATCGGATTAGTAAAAAAAAAATATTTCAATTTTTCACTTTTCAAATTTAAAAAAATTGGGTTTGGAAATTGGACAACGCTGAGCACAGAACTAAAAAAATCGAAAATGTTCTATGTAATTATTGTAGGTAATGGAACAATCTATGCATATTTCAAGTTTGAAGTCATTTCCCAAAAAATTCTGAAAGTTGATATTAAAATTGTCAAAAACATGGATTTTGAAAAATTTTAATTCTGAAAGAATGACTACAGTCACAGAAAAACACCATAAAGCAACGTTTTAGAGGCAAAAAAAAGCTACATTTTGGTGTTTATTAGTCAAAATCGGCTGAAAATTTCGAATTTTATGTCCATTTTTAGGTGGGGCTGAAAATGGGGACCAGCCCCATCCCACAATTGAATCCTCCCCTTTAGGTGGTGGTTTTTCTACTTTAATCGTATCCTTTCTTAATTCTCTATAAAGTTTTGCCGGGTCTCTCTAAAAATTCTATTCTGTATTTTTTCTTTTTCTGTTTTTTCCTTCTTGGGGTGATGGCAGTAACTTCTCCATTTTGGAATGCAGACAGCATTCTTATTTCTTTTCTTAGGTTTTCTATTTCTTTATCCATTCTGATTTTCCAGGGTGGTTTTATTTCTCTTTGTTTAGGTCTATTTGTTTTTATAGTTCCTTTGGTTTTAATTCCTAATGTGTCCGCTATTGCTCTAGCAGTAGCATAATATAGCCGGTTTATTTCAGTGATATCACAATTTGGTGGTATAATCCGGGGAAGCATTTTGTCAGCAATTCCTGTATATTTATTTAGCAACCTGTAATTACTGATCTTGTTTATTCTTAACCTTTTTTCTATTCCTAGATGTATATCTTCCTCCCTATAATGGGATATTTTAACCAACAATTCTTCTTCACTTTCGTCATTGTTATTTGGTTCTTCTTGTGTTGGATTTTGAATATTACCAATTCTTTCATTTTCTCTTTCATCATTTATCTGTTCCTCATCTGGATTTGTTTCCACTTCATCATCTGTATAGTTTATTTCATCTTCACTACTAAGACTACTTTCTCCCGATTCTTGGTCCTCATTTCCCAGGTTCATATACTTTTCATCGTATACTATCATTTCAAATTCTTCTGGTTTCTCTTGTTCCTGTTCTACCTTTTCTTCTATATTACAATTTATTTCTGATAATTTATGTATTTTTTCTTTTTCATTTTCTGGCATAGCGGCAGTTTTCATTTTCCTTTTACTGAGTCATCTTGAATTTTCTTGGTGTTCTTATTTCTTATTTTTCTTATTTCTTCTACCATTTTAGTTGTTAATTCTAACTCATTTTCAACTATGTTTAATGCTTTCCCTTTTATTAATTCAATTTCTTCATAAGATGGTAGTGTAGCCTTCGTTTTTCTTTGTTCCTGGCTCTTTCTGTCTTTTACATAATTCAGAATTGCTTGTTTTTGATTAACCATTTGTTTTCTATTGACCTGATTATAAACTTCTCCGAATCGATATTCCATGAAGTCATTTGAGGAGAATATTTTTTCTTTCACTACCCACTTCCATATTTCACTCATGTTGGTTTTTCTTGGTATAAATTCTCCAATAAAATAACTTTCCATTAAAAATTCATTCCTTTCGTACGTCCAAATCCATCGGTCTTCACATATATTCATTCCCTCAAGATATTCATTCACTTCTTTTTTAATCTGCTTTATCTGTTCTTCAGTTATTGGAGTTTTGCCGATTCTAATATTAGTAGCTATGCTACTGAATCTACTACTTGGTGTTGTTTCTATTTTTCTTTTATCTACTATTGCTCTTTTTAATAGCATTTCTTTTGTTCTTTCTAGAGTACCTTTTTTTGGAAATTTATTATGGCTACTATATGTATAGCACCACAAAATTTCAAGTTTTTCTTCCTCAGACCATTGAATCTTTTTTCCTACTCGAAGATTCGAGGTGTAACATCTTTTACTTTTTGATGGTTCTTGCAGACTGTTGTCGGTATTGCACCCACCTGACACCCTACTTAATGGAAGGTCTGTTTCTGGATCCTTCTCAGATCCCGTTACTTGAGGAAATAGCTTGCTGCGCTCCGAGGAGCTCCGTCCCCTCTCACCTCTCTCCAGCAATGAGGAAGGGCCGGCACCAGGTCTTCCGATCACCTGGCAAG
>JABUQX010013384.1:0-10000 GCA_015478945.1 Trachelipus rathkii
CGTATACTTCGTTCAGTTCGGAAGTTGATGTTTGCTGTTTTCATTTATCGTAAAAACGCTTTCGCATTTCGTGCGCCCTTCAAGTATTATTATTTTTATAAATATATTTAAACTGAAACATGCTGGATCGGTAAGATCTTTTAAGCAGGTAAGAAGAAATATTTTCCTTACTTGTGATTGGTCGGAAGTGTCCTTATCTCTATATGACACCGCGCATGTGATTGGTCGAGAATTATTTTATCGTCTTTTGAAAATTAACTGTTCTTTAAACTTGTATTTGAGCAGGTGTGTTTTATTATCTTTTAGACCCCAACTCATTTTAAAATCATAGTCATTTTAGCTGTTAAGCGGTGCACAAGTTATCTGATTTGTATTAAAAGTGTTTTATTTTTACTAAGTGTATATCATATTTATAATAAATACTTACATTGAGGAATAATTATTAATTTCACTAGAATAGATAATAATTAATTCACTAGATTTATAGTAGATCACATGAACCCGCCGGCGTAATATTACTACGCGGTCGCGAAAATATTTTCTTTATGATACGCGGTTGTAAACTTTCATTACATCATTTTTGTATTTTCAAATATACCGTTTCCTATATTATGAGTCGTCCATTTTATTTCTTACTTGAACATTTTTAATTTTATTTATAGAAAATACCATTTCACTGGTAAAGTTTCTTGAAAAACATTTAGTTTTGAAAAGAACATTTTGTTTTGTAGAAAAACAGTTTGTTTTATTTATCCTAAAGTTATAATTCCTTGAGGGAAATAGAACAAATACTCCGGCTGTGATGTAGGTCATGTTCCTCTTTGTGGTATGCCTATAAGATCTTATTACTTTAAGGAATGTAAAACAAGTTTTATATGCCTTAAAGTTACACCTATATACGACGTAGAGTTAATGTATAGAAGTTATCCCCTTCCCTTTTCAAGGTATGTCTTTACGGTTTTAATCTTCTCTATGTATAAGTTATGAAAAAAGTTGCTTAATCTAAAATATTATTACATAATTACTATATTAATTAATTAAATACACAATGCGTGTACATGCATAATAAACTTCCCCCTCCTTGTACAAACCGTAATTTCTCTTTATGGATTTCCAGTATTGGTATCATATTATTATACTTCAAAATTACATCGAAGTATGTAAGTTCATACCTCTTCTATATCAGATGTTGTATGCATTCGGCAGCCATCGAGAATACCTCCCTTGGTTTGTAATAAACACTGATATACCAGGACTTTAAATAAACTAATGCGCTTGAACACATGTTATAAGGTTCGTAAATATACCTTGATACAGTACACAAACTAATATTATACATACTGAATGGGACGGTGTCCAAAAGATATCAACCTCTAGGATGTATGCCCTACCACTTTGAAATACAACGCTCCATATTTTCGCGACCACGTAGTAATATTACGCCGGCGGGTTCGTACGTCGGTTCCGCACCGGGTCCTTGCGGGCGCTCTTGCGTTTTGTATCGTGATCTCTACTAAAAATCTAGTGAATTAATTATTGTCTCTCTAATTGAATTAATAATTATTCCTCAATGTAATTATTTTATTATAAATATGATATACACTTAAGTAAAAATAAAACACTTTTAATACAACAAATCAGATAACTTGTGCACCGCTTAACAGCTAAATGACTATGATTTTAAAATGGGTTGGGGTCTTAAAGATAATAAAACACACCTGCTCAAATACAAGTTTAAAGAACAAGTTAATTTTCAAAAAGACGATCGCGATAACTCCTTACAGTGGTACTCCCGACCAGCTCCTGAAAGCTATTCCTTCTTACCTGCCCAAAGACCCATTCATTTATATGACCCCATAAATAATAATGTAACAATGATTCTTGTCTATGCTGGAATTACGCTTTTGATACAATTATTAAACCCCGTCAGCATGGGATACAAAAGGCTTATCTAAATTTGGAAATAGGCCTAACGTAGTTATTACCACATTTTACAGAAAAAGGTCAGTTTAAAATATATTTTGACCTGGAATTAGCCCTAAAATCTTCCCGGGCTGCAAAGGATTATCCTAAATTTGGGCCTAAAGTAGTTATTTCAACACATTTTACAGAGAGGTCAGTTTCGTATCTCTGTTAGGAGTGCGGGTTGTTGTGTTTTCTCGTGATGGATTGTCAATGTGCATAGATAATAAATAATATGTAAATAATAATAATAATAATAATAATAATAAAGAAAATCCAATTATTTAAAAAACTTTAAAAATATTTTTAGTTAACATCGAGCTTGAATAATATAAATGTAAGTGAATGATGTTATTTTAAATAAGAACTTAGAAGATTTTAATAAAATACATGTTATGTTAGCAGAAGAACTTATTTTGTTATTTTATACTTATTGCATGCTAAAGATGATGTAAAGTAGTAAGTCAATAAGAACAAAACTTGTAAGCATGAAAACTTGGTGTAGAGAAGTGCTAGGGAGCTGACCTTGCGTTTACTGATTTATTGCTAAGGTACATTAAAATATATGTTTTTAATAAAATTTCACAAAATTTTAGTAAAAGTTATTTAAAATTGATAATTAGAAAATTTATAAACAAAAATATTAACAGTTAATAATAAATTCTTTGTTCAAAGATAATGATTAATTTATTTATCATAGAAGTTTTAAGAAACTTTGAAATAATTTGAATTATATTTGAATGAGTAATAAAAAGATTAAGTGTTTAATTAAACATAAAATGTTTTAATAAATTATACATTATATGTGTAAGTAGGTGTGCGTGTGTGTGTGTGTGTGTGTGTGTGTGTGTAAGTAAATCATGTGTGACTGTAAGTAAAATCTGTGTGTGTGAAATGAAATCTGTGTGTGTAAAGTAAATCTGTGTGTGTAGAAATGAAATCTATTAATGTGAGTGTAAGTAAATCTATTAATAGTAATGAAATAAATCTGCATTAATGTGAAATGTAAATCATTGTGAGTCTGTAAGTAAATCTGTGTGTGTGTGTGAAGTGTAAATGTAAGTGTCTATGGGTAAAATGTAAGTGTCATAGTGAATGTGTGTATAAGTGTAAAAAGTGTGTGTGTGGGTGTGTGTGTGTGTGTGTATGTGTTCTAAATAATAATAACAATAGGCATGAAGTAAAATAACACTAAGTATAATAATAAAAATAAAAATATAAATAATAAAAATAATAAAAATAATAATAAAAATAAATAAAAATAATAATAAAATAAATAAAAAGTATTAAAACAAAATAAAAAACATAATGTTAATAATATATGAGTTAAAGCAATTAAAACATATGAGTTAAAGCAGTAAAACATATGAGTTAAACCAGTAAACATGAGTTAAAGCAGTAAACATGAGTTAAAAGCAGTAAAAGCAGTAAAACAAGCATCTAATCCCCCTTGGTGTTGGGTCACACCTCTATTGATTTACTGATTTACTGTTTTAAGGTATGTAATGTTAATAAAATGAGTTAAAGCGGTAAAACATATGAGTTAAAGCAGTAAAAGCAGAAAGTTAAAGCAGTAAAACAGAAAGTTAAAACAGTAAAGCAGAAAGTTAAAGCAGTAAAGCAGAAAGTTAAAGCAGTAAAGCAGAAAGTTAAAGCAGTAAGCAGAAAGTTAAAGCAGTAAAAAATGAGTAAAACAAAGCATACTAATCCCTTAGGTGTTGGGGTAACACCTCTATTGATTACTGATTTACTGCTTTAAGGTATGTAATGTATGTGAGTTAAAGCAGTAAAGCAGTGGGTTAAAGCAGTAAAGCAGAAAGTTAAAGCAGTAAAGCAGTAAACAAAAACATACTAATCATAGGTGTTAGGTAACACCTCTATTGATTTACTGATTTACTGCTTTAAAATGAGTAAACGCAGTAAATCATGAGTTAAAGCAGTAAAACATATGAGTTAAAAACATTAAAACATGAGTTAAAGAAACGGTAAAACAGTAAAACAAGCATACTAATCCCCTTTGTTGCTAAGTAACACCTCTATTGATTTACTGATTTACTGCTTTAAGGTATAAAGTTATGTTTTTTTAATAAATATTTCGTACAGTTGTAGTAAAATAAAATGATTATATATCAGACACTCTGGATTTTTCTTCTCTTACATACAATTTTAAAAATTTATAAATTAAAAAAGTAAAGTCGAAACTAAAAAGTATTAAGTAAAATAATGTTAATAAATATATGTGTTAAATAATAGGTCTGTAATGAGTTACAGTTTTAGGTTCGCGAAAATGTTTTTAATAAAAATGTTTAAGTATGAAATAAAAATGAATGACTCATAGTATATTTGAAAAGAAATTCTTTGAAATGTTTAAGTATGAAATAAATGTGAATGACTTATATACATATATATATATATATATATATATATATATATATATATATATATATATAATATATATATATATATATATATATATATATATATATATATATGTCATGCTATATATATTTTCATTAGTACAGGTAAGAACTCGATTTTGTGGGATTTGCCAGAGCCCCTATAGGGAGACAACCAATTCACCTGCGGGCGCAGCAGCCAGGTACGCGGCGGGACCCCGCCTGCGGGTGCAGGGTCGTGGAGCTTGTCGCGGTGGATCATGCTGCGGCTTGCATTAGTAGGACGCCCATATGATCTAGAGAGGTAGACCAAGATGAGTCATCAAAGATGAATCATCAATATAGGTGGTATCAAAGATGACTTCATCAAAGATGAGTCATCAAAGATGAGGCAACAAAATTGAACTTCGAGTGTGTGAGTGTAAGTGTAATGTAAGTGTAAATGTGTATGTGTGCAAAATTAATATATACAGGGGCTAAGTGTAAGTGTCTATGGCAGTGTAAGTGCTTATAAATGTTATAAAAATACTAACTCATGGTAGGAAGCATTCTAGCAGATTGTAATATACATAATCGATTCCTCACATACCTTATAACCTCAGGGTAGACACCATATTGAGACTATTCGGGGCTCCACAGGGCCGCGCAAGGGTTGAAAAAGTGGCATCACTTGGCACTATGTGGCACTCACTTGGCACTATGTGGCACTCATTGGCACTCATTGGCACTCATTGGCACTCACTTGGCACTCACCTGGCACTCATCTAATACTCATAGAACACTAATAGAACATCACTAGATACTTCTTACGGTGATTGGGAACCATCAAAATGTACTGAATCATCAAAATGTACTGAACCCTCAATAAATCTGAGTCATCAAAGATGAATCGATAAAGATGACGTCATCAAAGATGAATCATCAATAATGCTGAACCTTTAAAGATGGCATCATCAAAGTTGAGCCATCAAAGATGAACCATCAAGATAGGTGTCATCAAAGATGTGTAAGGGCGTATAAGTGTCATAGATGTGTATGTGAGAGTGTGTGTGTGTGTGTGTGTGTACAAATATTATGGTAAGTGTAAGTGTCTATGGTAAATGTAGTGTCTATGGGTGAGTGTAAATTGTGTATAAGTGTCATGAGTAGATGTGTGTATAGTGTCACTAGTGTATGTGTGTATAAGAAACATAAGTGTGTATAAGTGTCATAGTGTAAGTGTCTATGGGAAAATAAGTGTCTATGGGTAAATGTAGGTGTGATGGTTGAGTGCAAGTGTGTGTGTGTGTGTGTGTGTGTGTTCAGAGTTGGGATAGATCCCATGTACATTCAAGTTAGGAACAAAGGAAATATGTGACCAGGAGTGCGTGAGTGAATCAAAGCTTAGCGTGGGCCAAAATTGACCCATGGTATCTGGCAAGGTCAGGCCAGTATCATGGTCAAAGGTTAAGACATCAAAAAAGGCTAAGCCCCTAAAGGAAGGCCAAAAAATTACCGTTGGGTCAAATTGACCCATGGTATCTGGCAAACTTTGGAAAAGGGCAAGTACAAAAAGGTAAAAACATCAAAAAATAGGGCTAAGCCTCTAAAGGGTGGCCAAAAATTAGTGGGCCAAATTGGCCCATGAACAAAGGTTTGGTCGAAAAAATTAGGGTAGGCTACGTACAACGGTTGCTTACGCAACCGTTTGTACACTATTTCCAGTCATCCGAGAAGAGGTTGCAAAAATTAAGGGTTGCCAAGAAAAAAGTGCGGGTTGCCAAAAAAGCTTAGAAAAATTGAGGTTGCCAAAATTACCGTGGGCCAAAAATTGCTATGGAAGACCAAAGGGTTGGTCGAAAAAGGTCAAGTCAAAAAGGTAAAGGCCCAAAAAGGTCAACGGCAAAGTAAAAATTTAAGGCTCAAAAAATACAGTTTGCCCAAATTTTGGAATTGGGAATTAAAGATGATAGGTCCAATTCGGCTCCAGGTGGGGTAAGAGGATAGGTCCGGAATCCCTCTACTACTATATATATATATATATATATATATATATATATATATATATATATATATATATATATATATATATATATATATATATATATATATACTTACTATTAATATATATATATATATATATATTACATAATATCGAATCCACTTATAATATTGTTTACTTTTACAAGTAACTTTGATATGCAATTAATTTTGTATATTTTATTTTCGCTATTAGTGCAGCTTTTAAATTTTATAATCTGATATTGGCCTTGAAAATAATAATCCCTAGTTATATTATTTGCTTTGCCGTTTTATTCAATAAGTTGAAAAACATTCAGAGCTTTGCAGTTTATTAGATTTATGACCAATGGTTGTTATTTTACACTTTCTTATATATATATATATATATATATATCCTCCTATCCTCAGATATGGATATAACTTCTTATATAACATATATATATATATATGTATATATATATATATATATATATATATATATATATATATATAATATATATATACTATATTTTATTTATTTATATATATATATATATATATATATATATATATATATAATATATATATAGCATAATAATATATATCTTTATATATATATATAATAACTAATAATATATATATGTATATATATATACTTTATATATATATATATCATACCATAATATATATAAATATATATATATGTAATATATATATATATATATTAATATATATATATATACATGTATGTATATATATGTATATGTACTTTGCTTTATTTAATTCTATGTATAACCATATATATATATATATATATATATATATATATATATATATATATATATATATATATTCCTCCTATCCCCAGATTGGGGGTGAGGTGCGTAGCATACACCAGAACAGAAAGTGCTGCAAGTCGAAAAGAAAGCCCCTTTTACCGTCCCCTTTATACCCCAGTGAGAAATCGTCGCAGTCAGAAAAATCCACGATGAAACTTCATGAGACTGCGACGGACCCTCACTATGGCATCTCGTTAATGGGGAGTTCATCACCATCCACAGCCATACCCCTTCAAAAAAAATCGCCCTTCACTCCTACTATGCACCTTTCTTATCGCCTCAGCCAAACTCGCATTCCTCTCATTCAGGCATTTCTTTATTTACTCAATCCACTTTTTCTTTTGTCCACACAACTTTCTAATGCGTTCGTTCATTCCTAATTTTATCAATTCTTCTCACACCTAACAAGCCCCAAAGATTGTCCATCTGAACACTTGTACCTTATATCTATACCTCTTATTCCAGACTATTGTTTCATTACTATACATCAACACAGGTAGCAACATACCCTCATGCAAAACCCTAGCGCTCTTAAGACTTAGTCTCTTCACATCCACCAAGGATTTAATTGCACCAGCCACCTTCAAACAACCATTCATAATTTTCCTACTACATTCTGCATCATCCGTTTCTTTTTCATCCAATATATATCCTAATATTTAAACTCAGACATTTGTTCCAGTTGTTCACCATCTAACATCACTTCACACCGCGAACTCTCCTCATTCACTACCATAACCTTACTCTTATCTACATTTACTTTTAAACCCCTCTACCAAACCTCTCAAACTCTCTTCAGATTCACCACACAAAACCAAATTATCCACATACAATAAGCAAGGTATCCTCCACTCTCTTCCATTCTCCATCATTCTAACACCTTCCCTTGCCACCCCCACCTCTAATTCTTTCATAACTCCATCCATATACAAATTAAATAACCAAGGAGACATAACATCCGTTCCTCACTCCGTTATTAATATAATTTAAATGACTTTTTGTATGGAATTTTTACTCTATTACGATTTGATAGGTGATGGAAGTGAATATTAAGAATGTCCCTATTATGTAAAAACGAATTAATTTCAAAATATTTGACGTAAGATTTCATACTATATATATATATATATATATATATATATATATATATATATATATATATATATATATATATATATATATATATATATCCTTTCTGTCAGCTATCTCTATATATATATATATATATATATATATATATATATATATGCGCCAAAGTTTCTACCTTAGATGTCTTTGTTCTGCAACGTGAATTCATATAATTTAGGGGTTGCATTGCTTTACTAACAATGCAACGTGTATCCATGTAGGTTAGGTTGCATTGCTGTGCAACGTGTATCCATCTAGGTTAGGTTGCATTGCTGTGCAACGTGTATCCGTATAGGTTAGGTTCAACTGTACCCCCTTTTAAGTTTAGGTTATGATAAAGTGTGGTTAGGTAGACACAGATTTAATATATATATATATATATATATATATATATATATATATATATATATATATATATATATATATATATATATATATATATATATATATATATATATATATATATATATATATTCTCTCAAGTTCGTCCATACGTTTGTGTTCCGAACCGACTCACCTTGAGTCGCGTGCGACTCAGGCACGTGACTCAGGCAAGCGAGTTGGTTTGGTGACACACACAAACGCACGAAAGGTGATTTGAAAATGCAATTTTCCCATATATATATATATATATATATATATATATATATATGATATATATATATATATATATATATATATATATATACTATATATATATTTATATATATATATATATATATATATATATATATATATATATATATATATATATATATATATATATATATTAGTGATGGGACGTTATCGTCATCGTCATCGGCAAAATCGGCATATTTTTATTCGTCATCGTCATCGTCAATTTTTGCCGATTATTTTGCCGATTAATTGAACAAATATTAAGAATTTTGGATAATATTAAAACTCAATAATATATATATATATATATATATATATATATATATATATATATATATATATATATATATATATATATATATGATATATATATTTACTTTATATACGATATATATATATATATATATATATATATATATATACCCATTTTGATTATGGTATGTATGACATTCCAGTGCCTAATGGTTCGCCTTTCTGTTCTGTGTTCATATCCACACTCATCCTCCAGACAACATCTTAGAGACACCACATTTTATCCACATATCATATACACATACTTATATCCACACCCCTCTTCTAGAGTCTAGACAACATCTTACAGACATCCCTATCCCTTATATCCCTATGTGTGGGGGAGAAAAAATTGCCCACATCGTATGTCCTGCGTGTCGTGAAGGCGACTAAAGGACGGTGGTGGGGTAGTTAGGCTACCCTACTACCACTTATCTTTGTCAGTGCTAATGCATTGCCTCGGAGAAGGTCGTGATCGCCGTAACGGCCTTCTATCTTTTGGCGAAAATGTATGAATCGTATGGGTACATGGAATGTCAGAGGAATAAATGTTGAGGAGAAGAGGAGAGGTGATGGATGTATTTAGAAAGGGCAAACTTGCTGTGACTGAAACAAAGATGAAAGGAAACGGTGAAAATAGTGGTGTGGTGTGAAATGTGTTTGTGTTAGTCGTGGAAAGGAATGAGAGGGGAGAGATAGAAGGATTTGCAATTCTGATGATTGACTTGTGGTTGAGTGCTATGTTAGATTTTGTACATGTTATGAGTGACTTGAATTGGTTAAATT
>JABUQX010013384.1:17500-20000 GCA_015478945.1 Trachelipus rathkii
AAAGCTTGTAAGTTCCCAAATTTCATATTTGTAGGAAAAACAAATTTAAAGATACAAATGAGTGGTACACGAACCTTTGTCTACTGAGAACCCCGCGTCTATCCCCAACATGTGACAGTTGGTAAAATAAAGATGAAATACTTCTTTAATTAAGCCTATACAAAAAAAAAACCTTTTCTTGCAACTTTAAAACTGATTTGACATTTTAAAAGTTTGGAATTTTGCGACTTCATAACTTTTTTCAGGGTTATTTCACCAGGGTTGTTTTTTTTAACGTATTTTTTTATTAGAGTGTTTATTTCAAACATTTCGTATAAGTTCCATGAAAATCTGAATCTTTTTCCTACTTTTTTTCCCATAGACAAATGTTTTATAAAGTTCTGTTAACTTTGCAACTTCAAGGCCTTTTCCGACGTTTGTATTACGTTTTTTGTTAAATGCGGCTCATTTCAAACATTTCATGTTTCATGAAAAAAGAGAGGTTGTCAAGAAATTAGTGAGGACCGAAAATGTTCATACATACACACACACACACACACACAACCACACGCATATATATATATATATATATATATATATATATATATATATATATATATATATATATATATATATATATATATATATATATATATATATATATATATAACTCACACACATATATATATATATACTATATATATATATATATATATATATATATATATATATATATATATATATATATATATATATGATACAGGTGGTGTTCTGCAAAAGGCTGCTTGATGACACTGCAAGATACTCATCTGACATGAAGCATCTTCAGGCAGAGTAAGGGTTCAGTCACATAACATAATCTTAAGCCTTAACAATAAAAAAAAAATATTTCAATAGTTTTAAATCTGAGAAGGAAATAGGAAAAGACTAATGAATTTTTCATAGTATTTGGTTCAAATTTTCAGATCATAAAATACATTTCATATTTTAACAGTGGTAGCTTTGTTGGGGTTCCGCATACTACTTATTTCTCCCTATAAATGCTATGCACGCCTCGAACTGGTCACATGATCGTCTGAAACGACCTTAGCTTTCAATTGGCTTGCACAGAAACCTCTGGGTACACGGAATGTTAGAGAAATAAATGGGGAGGTAAAGAGGAGAGAGAGGTGATGGATGAATTTAGAAAAGGTTAATTTGATCTGCTTTCTGTGACTGCAACAAAGATGAAAGGAAGTGGTAAAGACAAGTGGTGTGGGGGGCAAATGTGTGTTTCTGGAGGGTGAAGAGGAATGAGAGGGAAAAAGGAGTTGGTATTCTGATGAGTAACTTGTTGGACAGAGCTATGGTGGGTTTTGTCTGTCTAAGTACTAGAATACTAATGGTTAAATTTGTTTGAGAAGATCAAGGTATGTATAATTATAGCAATGGTCCTTCTGAGGGAGATGTTGAAGAAAGTTTGGCTTTCTGGAACAATCTTAATTATGTTTTCAACAGGGTGAGTAGGGGTTTCAGAATAATTGTGTTGGGGGACTTGAATGGTTGAACAGAGGACCGAAAGAGAGATGGTATAACATGTGCCTTTGGGGTTGCTGGAGAAAATGAGAATGGTAGGAAAGTGATTGATTTATGTAAGAAGACAAGATTATTCATAAGTACACAAGAGTTGATGTAGGTAAAGATGGTGTCAAAGTGAATAGTATGATTGATTTTGTTTTGGTGGAAAAGGAGATGTTGAAGTATGTGATGGATGTTAAATCAGTGAGGGGGTTAAGGATGGGAATATCAGATCATTATGTTGTCTTAAGTAAAATTAAATTAGAGGGGGGTATGTATGGAAAGGAAAGAAAAGAGGAAGGAAGTGGAGAGAATTAGGAGTGAGAGGTAAAATGAATACGATTATAAAGAAAAGTATGTAAGAGCACTTTCAAATAAGTCAGTTGAGTGTGAACAAGATAAAACTTTAAAAAAATGGACACAAATGAAGGAAGCCTTTATTAGTAGTGCAAGAGAAGTATGTGGGTGTGCTAAAGTAGGAAGTAAGAATGTCAATAGCGAGTGGTGGAATGAGGAGGTGATTCAAGCGGTTAAAAGTAAAAAAGAGGCGTGGTTGAATGTGTTTAAAGCTAATGATAAGAATATGAAAGAAAGGTGTATGGAAATATATAAGGAGGAAAAAAGGAAGACTAAAAGTTGCATGCTTAGAAGGAAAAAAAAGATAATGGAACAGTTTGGAATGTGGATGAATGGGGATTTACAAGGGAATAGGAAGCTCTTCTGGAAGGAAGTATGAAGGGCTAAGAAAGAGAGTGAGGGTCTTCATAAAATAATGAATAAGAAAGGTGCTTTCGTAACTGATGAAATTGACGTGAGGAGAGTGTGAAGGGAACACATTTTCATATATATATATATATATATATATATATATAACATATATATATATATATAATATATATATATATATATATATATATATATATATATATATATATATATATATATATATATATTTTTATGTTTA
>JABUQX010013384.1:32500-42500 GCA_015478945.1 Trachelipus rathkii
ATATATATATATATATATATATATATATATATATATATATATATATATATATATATATATGTATATATATATATATATATATATATATATATATATATATATATATATATATATATATATATATATATATATATATATATATATATTTATATATATATATATATAATATATATATATATATATATAATATATATATATATATATATATAGATAAATATATATATATGGACTCAAGGATGCTCGAAAAAGGGCACCCTCTCTCTCTCTGCTCTACCGAATGCCCAAGTGAAGTTTTTAAAATAATACACTTTCGTTGTTTGGTCCTGGCTTTCATTCTAACCAATCAGGTAGCTGCCTTTCGGTGTATATATTTCGCATTTAT
Source organism: Trachelipus rathkii (assembly GCA_015478945.1). NCBI lineage: Eukaryota > Metazoa > Arthropoda > Malacostraca > Isopoda > Trachelipodidae > Trachelipus > Trachelipus rathkii. Next base: position 32,883 of record JABUQX010013384.1, read on the forward strand.
CTTTTGTTATTTTATTTATATTTATTACAGTAATTGTTATACAGTAAGATTATTCTTATAAGGTACCCAATTAACATTATTAAGTATTGCAACTCTCATTTCAGTTTTTTTCCTTCAATTCTTAAGTTTTTTGGAGGTTTGAACAATGCAAATGATCCAAATGATCATGTAACAAAAGAGTAAAATAACATCTTAACGAATAAAATATAAAATTTTACAACTGATATAAGTTTCCGTTATTACTATTATTTGCATTCTTATAACCTTTTGGTTTTAACTTTTAAATAAATTGGTTCTAAGCAGAGTAAGTACTCATACTACAAGAATTATATAAATAAGTTATGCTAGTTTATTTATTAATTTCCTTTCAGTTCTTAACCGTTGCTTCATATTTTTCTCTTTCAATTGTCATTCGTTTGACAGAAGCATAACTCTGCCATGGGAATTGTCATTTCCTTCCTTCCTAGAAGCTTTTATACCTCGGGGGAGGGGGGAATCTTTTCTTATCGAGCATTTTCTGCAATTCTGGTAGGACTCCCGCTTCCTACATGCTTTGATTTTCTCTACTGATTGGAATTAAAATTAATTTTACCCACAGCAAAATCATGCCTCTATTTCCAATATTTTTATCATGCGTAATTTTCTTTTGTTCTTTCGCCTGCAATTTGCTGTTCCAAAACCTATACAATAATTAATCTGGGCACAATTATATTTTAACCTTGGTTTACTTTCAAATTTTTTGTTTTAAACATTATTATTATTATTATTATTATTATTATTATTATTATTATTATTATTATTATTATTATTATTATTATTATTATGATTATTATTATTATTACTATTATTATTATTATTATTATTATTATTATTATTATTATTATTATTATTTTATTATTATTATTATTATTATTATTATTATTATTATTATTATTATTATTATTATTATTATTATTATTATTATTATTATTATTATTATTAGAATTTATAATTATTACAATTATTATTTAAGCGCTTCTATTTTATTCCTAATTAATAGAAAATACATCCCACATTTTTTTTATTAAATACTAAATAAACACTTAATTACGCACTATTATTATAATTAATTAGCATGATAAACATTATTCTATTATTTCTTATTTCACATTCGCAAAATTATTTTTCAAAACTTTATTGATTCCTTGTCCATATTCCTTCTTCATTTCCTTAGTTCGTTGCATGAATTTCTCTGTTTTACCTCTTCTTCTCTCATTCGTGGGGGGCGGGGAAAGTTTGAATGATTGTGATTCATCGAGCACACCCCAAATTTTATTCTTAAAAGTCATTTTCGGAATGTGGAGACTATTTCGTCGTCGTTGTTTGCTGTTGTTTCTGGTAGAGTATTCTATTACAGTGCGCGCTAGAAGGATGAAGGCTTATTTGGAGATTTCTCCCCTCTTTTTCCAATTTTGTCTCTCTTGATGCCGTTTGTGGCTGTTATTTTAGCTTCACTTATTTTTATTAATTGAATATTCTTTGGTAAATAATATGTATCAGAAGGATGGGTTTCGCAGTAATGCTCTATATTTATATTTAATAAATGCGTAAAAATATGGATCGACAGACACAAAATCGATGTTAATAAATATTGGCCATTTTCAAATAAGATATAATAAGCGCCCCTTTCTAAACGCTATATCTGATTTATTAACTCTTTGCTTTAATGAACTTTCAATAGGTAAATTTAATGCATAGGATAATGAGTTAATTATATGGGATCGCAGCAGGATGCCCGAAAAAGGGCACCCTCTCTCTTAGCTCTGTCGAACGCCCAAGTTAAGATTTTTAGATTTTCAAATAATACACTTTCTCTGTTTGGACCTGGCTTTCATTCTGACCAATCAGGTACCTGCTTTTCGGTGTGTATATCTCGCATTTACCCTTTGTTATTGTATTCGTTTGATTACATTAATTGTTATACAGTAAAATTATTCTTTTAGATTTTAAATTAACATTATTGAGTATTACTTATATGCAATATATATATATATATATATATATATATATATATATATATAACTTCTTTAACTATATATATATATATATATATACAACTTCATAACTCAATGCTATACTTCTTATATATATATATATATATATATATATATATATATAGCGTATATATATATATATATATATATATAATAATTATAATTATAATTATAATTATAATTATAATTATAATAATAATAATAATAATAATAATAATAATAATAATAATAATAATAATAATAATAATAATAATAATAATAATAATAATGAAATCGCGGGTGCCTTTTAAATCGAATTAATATCAGTTTCTTTATCTATTTATATTCTTTATTGATGATGAACATTTGTAAGACAATAAACTTTCTTTCTCATAATTACGGTCTTGCACTTGCTGATACACACACACACACACACAGTATGCGCACGCGCTCACACACAGACACGTTTTCACAATCCATGTACAATACATACAAATGTTTCTTGCCGGTCATATGTGTGCCATGTTTCATTGTCATAAATATAGCCCCACATTTGGACAAAGTCCTAATCAAAGAGAAGTGTAATTCAAACTAACCAAAACGAATTCTTAAACAGAGAATATATATATATATATATATATATATATATAGGGATTTCTAAAAATATTCTAACTAACTTTAATAATATATATATATATATATCTATATATAACTGCTATATATATATATATATATATATATATATATATATATATATATATATGAGAGGGAGTTTCTAAAAAAAATTACCCACTTGTTTTTTTTTTTTTTTGGCAAGAGAGAATTGTCATCTCTCAAATTATTCATTTTGTACCCCTTAGTACGTAAAATTTGAGCTGTAAGAGAGAATTGAAAATGACTAAAGGAACGCATTTTTCATCTCTGAAGATGGTAAAAACCTATCGACTTTTGACCACCAAACAAGAACACAACGTCTATATATAACAGTATTGGTATCGATAGTAATAATGTGACATTTAATAGTTTCTTTTATTACCTATATATATATATATATATATATATATATATATATATATATATATATATATATATATATATATATATATATATATATATATATATATATATATATATATATATATATATATATATATATATAACTTTAAAATATATATATATATATATATATATATATATATATATAGTAGTGATCCGGCCATTTGAGCGTTGCAGGCCATTTCGATATGAAGGAATAGAGGTATTGGCTTTAAACTTGGAATATAATCTATATATGGGTTAAGCTCGAAACAGGGTAAATTTCAAGTCTCTAGGATGTATATAGAGGGGGGTCGCCCCCGAGGGTCAACGTAAATATTGCGCTTACGCCCTTGTTGCGGGATCTGAGCGATCGAGATTAGGCCTAAATCGAACACCTGGAGGTCAGACAGACCGAAGGTCTGTCTGACCGACAGACACAGACCGAAGGTCTGTGTTTGTCTAGAAAGAATTGGTATTGGAATCTGAGGAGTTGGCACCGGCACCGATGCTGGAGCCACTGCGGTGCCGAGTTAATAAACTTTCATATAACAATAATATTGATGTCTTTATATATGTTATTGGATCTGTAGATTTCGAAAATAATGGTTTCAGAACCATCAAGAAAAAAATAAATAAATAAATAAATAAATAAAATTTCTTATTCTTTTTGTTTATAACTTATATTAAATTTACATTTACATACTCTAAAATCAGTAAATCAGTAAATCAAACCACCATCCAGCCACCATCCGCGCCACCTCCTGTCCAGTTGTGATCTATTGATTATTGATCTATTGATTTAGGTCATATTTTTACTAAAATAATTGTAACGTTTCCATACCCTAAATCAGTAAATCAAGCCACCATCCAGCCACACCATCCCTCACCCTCTGACATCCATGATCCTATTCAGTCATTAAGTTCAATGCATTTAAAGGTATCATTTAGAATAAACATAACATAAAATCAAGTTCTTTATACAAAGATCAATCAATATATGCTGACGTAACAAAGTTTTCACATTAATAAAGCTTACTTAGCATCATCTGAACTATGAATATAATACACACCGACAAGACAAACCTAACACATCTTAAACAGAATAAATCAGTTACGTTAACAAAGTTTCACACTTAACAACAGTAAAGTAACTAACATAACATCCAAAAACGTAACTTATTCACACTTTGTCAAGCATGTCTCTAACATAACAATGTTAATTTTACATTAACATGGTAATATTTAACAAAACTTTAACATAACCTTGTGTAATTATCATCCAGACCAGCGAAAGTACTGCGTGACAAGGATTTTCATACTAATAAAGCCAACATAGCATTACCAGAACTAAGAATATAATGTACAAAGACAAACCTGACACATCTTATACCCGAATAAACTGCTAACATTAACAAAGATCCACACTTAACACCAGTAAAGTAACTAACAATGCGTGCAAAGCGTAACCTATTCATACTTTATCAAACATATATCCAACATGACAATGTTAATTTTACATTAACATAGTAATATTTAACAAAAAATTTAGCATAACCTTACCTAACCATCATAATACCTAACGGGTAAAGACAAACAAAGTAAAGTTTTACCCTCTGTAAAGCTAAACTATGAACATAACATACTTAACACACAACAACCAGACGAATAAACAGCTATCATTAACAACTTAGTCAATAAAGCGAACATACGAGGGAAGTAAAACAAGTTTTCATTTTTTATAACATATAATTTTCATTGAAAAGAGCGTTATATAAATACATAAAAACATATAAATACATAAAAAACATAAGTTTATTTTAAATATATTAATTCATCTAATCAGAGAACATAGGATTCAAGTTGGGTAAGTTCTATATATCTCTCTAAAGATTCAACACCCTTTGAAAGGATGTAAGTATAAATGCCTTCAGCAGCACTAAACCATTTTTCAGCATATTTTGATTCAACAGCACTCATTCTCTCATACAAGAGAGAAGTAAATTCATCCAAGCTAATAGTTATTAAAGCATTTCTGTATACTGTATTATACGGGAAACCATATGTTTCGGTGTAAATATCATAGATTACACCATGTGCTATAAGTATTAAGTCCTCAAGTATGTCAACATCGTTAAGATGCGATGTTAATTCGTTTTTTTTATTTTAAGCAATGCTGTAATATTTTCAGATGTTCGAACTGTGAAACCTAGACACGTATGTCTGAAGGTAACACAATCGAAGGGTTTCCAGTAGTTGCGTACATCAAGGGTTTTAATATCGTCACACGACGAGAACACAACGTCTATTCTATTAGAACCTCTCACGTTATCTTTCCAGTTAGATATTTCACTGCTAGTCGATATATCAGATGACACACATTTATCCTCTATCCATCCTGCTGCAATATTGATAATCTTGATGAACTCTTCAACACAAATGAATAAAGGTCTATTATTTGAACCTTTGGATGGAATAATAACATTAGTAACAAAAACTTAACATAGGCTCACGTTTCTAACACATCATCGGAGGGGTAAAACCCGCTTACACCCCTTCCAGGTGATCCCCCTCTCAGGATTCACACCCTTTCAAGGGGCACATCCCCTTGGGTTTTCTCTCGGGAGGTGATGTGTTGCTTTAGATACTCTTGGTTAATGAAAACTGTTTATTCGTAAGTTAGGTATGTTATGTTAAATATTACTATGACAGTGTGAAATTAACACTGATTTGTTAGAGAAATGATGAGTATTGTAAGATATTACTGTGTTAACTGACGATGATGTGTTAGAAACGTGTGCCTAGGTTAAGTTTTTGTTGAGTAATGTTAGGTTTGCCCGAGAATTTTTGCTAATGTCTACGTTTTATTCATAGTTCAAATGATGTTATACTCGAAACGATTGACACTTTGATGAAGATTGTGTCAATTCATAGTTCAAGATGTTGATATCTTTGATAGATTGGTCACTTTGTTAAGGGATTTTGCTAGATAATACGGCTTTACCTGTTGTTGATACGGGAAAAGTGGCTGATTATTCATACGCGAGGTATGTTAGGTTTGCATTTGTACATTATATTCTTAGTTGCGGTTATGATATGTTAGCTTTATTGATGCTAAAACTTTGTTGGTTAAGCATATATTCGTAGGTCAGTATATAAGAACTTATTTTTATGTTATGTTTATCCAAAGATGATACTCTAAATATGACATGAATCAATAGTTCAATAGATCTCAGCGGGTGGGATGGGTAGGGGACTGCAGGGATGGGGTGGTTTGATTTACTGATTTACAGATTTACTGCTTTAAAATCAGTAAACTATTACGCTTTACTGTGATATTTTATTCAAAGAACTTATTTTTATGTTATGTCAGGATAAAATTTTGTTATTTTTATGTTATGTTTGGTTAAAACTTTGTTATGTTTGCAATTATTCGCTGGGGATTATGATATTTAGACGAGGTTATGATGAATTTTTGTTAAATATTACGAAGTTGATGTAAAAATTTGTTACGTTAGCATTATATTCTTTGTCAGTATGATGATTAGACAGGTTTATGCTAAATTTTTGTTAAATATTACGATGTTAATGTAAGAATTAACCCCCATTGATATGATAATGTATGCGAAAAGAGATAACAAATAAATCATTTTGTACAGTGTTAGATACTTTACTGCTGTTATGATATTGAATTTATTAATGTTGGCATTTATTCGATACGTATGTTGTGTTGGGTTTGTCGTTAATACATGTATTCTTAGTTCGGGGCCCATGTTATGTTAGCTTTTATTAATGTGAAACATTGTTACGTTAGCATATATTCGATAGTTAGTAAGAACTTATTTTTGTGTTATGTGTAGATAAAACTTTCTTTAGTTATATGTTGGTCTGTATGATAATTAGACAAGGTTATGATAAATTCTTGTTAAATATTACTGTGTCAATGTAAAATTAACGTTAATATGTTAGAGATATGCTTGGAAAAAGTATGAATAGGTTACGTTTTGTGTGCAATGTTAGTTACTTTACAGGTGTTAAGTGTGGAACTTTGTTAATGTTAACAGTTTATTCGTGCTTAAGTTGTGTTAGATTTGTCGTTGTACATTATTTTCTTAGATTCTTATGATGCTATGTTAGCTTTTATTAATGGGAAAACCCCGTTATGTTAGCATATATTCGCTGGTTAGTATATAAAGAACTCATTTTTGTGCTATGTTTATCCGAAATGATACTCGAAATGCGACGTAAATCAATAGTGTTAATGTAAAATTAACATTGATATGTTAGAGATTTGCTTGAAAAAGTGTGAATAGGTTACGTTTTGTACGCTGTGCTAGGTACTTTACTGTTGTTAAGTATGGAACTTTGTTAATGTTAGTTGTTTATTCTTGCGTAAGGTGTGTTAGGTTTTGTCATTGTACATTATATTCTTAGTTCTGGTAATGCTATGTTAGCTTTATTAATGTGAAAACAATGTTACGTTAGCATATATTCGTTGGTTAGTATATAAAGAACTTATTTTTGTACTATGTTATTGTTGTTGTTGTTGTTGTTGTTGTTGTTGTTGTTGTTGTTGTTGTTGTTGTCTAACGAGAATATATACCCTTTTTAACTGATATGGTTCGTTCGTGCGTCGTATTCTTGTTTACTTTCTTCTGATTGGTTGAAAGAAAGAATCTCATTACATTTAAGGGTTGTTTACGCATACGATTTCCGTCAGTAGGACATTTTTCACTGTGCTGGTACGATGGCATCTCCTCGCATCTCTACACCTGTTGTTGATATCTTCACGAGGAGCTTTCGTTATTCCCAACGATGTGTCATTTATATTTAATCGTCAACCGGATGGATACCGATACATTGCTTGTATTCCATCCAGAGGTTCAAATAATAGACCCTTATTCATTTGTGTTGAAGAGTTCATCAAGATTATCAATATTGCAGCAGGATGGATAGAGGATAAATGTGTGTCATCTGATATATCGACTAGCAGTGAAATATCTAACTGGAAAGATAACGTGAGAGGTTCTAATAGAATAGACGTTGTGTTCTCGTCGTGTGACGATATTAAAACCCTTGATGTACGCAACTACTGGAAACCCTTCGATTGTGTTACCTTCAGACATACGTGTCTAGGTTTCACAGTTCGAACATCTGAAAATATTACAGCATTGCTTAAAATAAAAAACGAATTAACATACTTGAGGACTTAATACTTATAGCACATGGTGTAATCTATGATATTTACACCGAAACATATGGTTTCCCGTATAATACAGTATACAGAAATGCTTTAATAACTATTAGCTTGGATGAATTTACTTCTCTCTTGTATGAGAGAATGAGTGCTGCTGAATCAAAATATGCTGAAAAATGGTTTAGTGCTGCTGAAGGCATTTATACTTACATCCTTTCAAAGGGTGTTGAATCTTTAGAGAGATATATAGAACTTACCCAACTTGAATCCTATGTTCTCTGATTAGATGAATTATTATATTTAAAATAAACTTAAGTTTTTTATGTATTTATATGTTTTTATGTATTTATATAACGCTCTTTTCAATGAAAATTATATGTTATAAAAATGAAAACTTGTTTTACTTCCCTCGTATGTTCGCTTTATTGACTAAGTTGTTAATGATAGCTGTTTATTCGTCTGCTTGTTGTGCGTTAAGTATGTTATGTTCATAGTTTAGCTTTACAGAGGGTAAAACTTTACTTTGTTTGTCTTTACCCGTTAGGTATTATGATGGTTAGGTAAGGTTATGCTAAATTTTTTGTTAAATATTACTATGTTAATGTAAAATTAACATTGTCATGTTGGAGATATGTTTGATAAAGTATGAACAGGTTACGCTTTGCACGCATTGTTAGTTACTTTACTGGTGTTAAGTGTGGACCTTTGTTAATGTTAGCAGTTTATTCGGGTATAAGATGTGTCAGGTTTGTCTTTGTACATTATATTCTTAGTTCTGATAATGCTATGTTGGCTTTATTAGTGTGAAAACTTTGTCACGTTAGCATACTTTCGCTGGTCTGTATGATAATTACACAAGGTTATGTTAAAGTTTTGTTAAAATTACCATGTTAATGTAAAATTAACATTGTTATGTTTGAGACATGCTTGACAAAGTGTGAATAAGTTACGTTTTTGGATGTTATGTTAGTTACTTTACTGTTGTTAAGTGTGAAACTTTGTTAACGTTAACCGTTTATTCCTGTTTAAGATGTGTTAGGTTTGTCGTTGTGTATTATATTCATAGTTCTGATGATGCTAAGTAAGCTTTATTAATGGGGAAACTTTGTTACGTCAGCATATATTGATTGATCTTTGTATAAAGAACTTGATTTTATGTTATGTTTATCCAAAATGATACTCGAAATGTGACTTGAATCAATAGATCAATAGATCAATAGATCATGGATGGCCAGGAGGGTGGAGGGATGGTGGCTGGATGGTGGTTTGATTTACTGATTTACTGATTTAGGGTATGTAAAACGTTACAATTTTAGTAAAAATATGATCTGAATCAATAGATCACAACTGGACAGGAGGGTGGCGGGATGGTGG
>JABUQX010013384.1:47500-50000 GCA_015478945.1 Trachelipus rathkii
TATCGTAGTTCAAAATGTTGGTATCCTTAATAGTATGCTACTACTTTGTTAATGTGAGCATTTATTCATAGTTTAGTAAGTTAGATATGTGGATAATTGTTCAATCTCTGTTATATTATGATAGTTTATGGTAAACATGCTAAGTTACTTTGCTTACATTAGAATTAATTTATGTTACACAGTAATGATTGTCGAAAAAGGGGAGGGAAAATTTGTTATGTTTTTATATTAACGTATTGAGTTGTAGGAACTTGAGACCACATTGAAATTTATCATAGTTCCATATGATTGATACACTGTAGGATGTGATCAGGTGTTAGCATGCAAGTTGTTTATGTAAACTGCGATTGATAATGACTTAGTCTGTCAATGATAGCTTTATTCATACTTTAGTTATGTTTTGGTATTTATGCTATCTTAGCTTGATAAATTTAAAAAAATGTGGTTTTATGTAACATTATTAATAGTTCAGTATGTTAGATAGCTTAAGTAATGTAAATTTGCGGTTTTTGTTAGATATTATTTTATAACAACTATGATATGGTGGAAAAAGTATGGTTAGTTAACTTTGTTAAAGTAAAGTTAGGTTGGTTACCAGTTTAGAAAGAGTAATATATGATAAAAAATTTAATAAGCTGAAAAACACATGTATGTGATTGCCAAATTACCGCTACATGAGCTGTTGTTAAAATTCACCAGTTGTCAACATTAAATCAAATGAATTTATAACAATACATGGAAATGTGATAAGCTTAAAAGCATTTTCATGTTATGAACTGCTATTAGCTGAAAGGACGGAGTTTAAAAGTGATAAGCCTAAAAGTATTCATGTATTTTTCAACGTGTTAGATATTACATTGCCGTAATTTTTATAAGACAAATTAAAGTACCGATTTAAATTCTCTTCTGAAATATATGCTAAATTGAAACAAGGATTAAGGTTTGTTAGTATATTCTCTTCAACAAATATATTACGGCTTAGAATGAACTCTATCAATTTAAAGAGGATAACCGGTCTCTGTTTAATAAATTTATGTTATGTTTATACAAAGAAACTATTTTTGTTATGTTATACAAACATAAAAAGTTTAAATATGACTTATCACTTATCAATAGAACAGATGATAGAAGGTGGTTCGTGTTTGAGTAGATTTTATCTAAGGATTTATTGATTAATTGAGTATTTATTTAAAATTAGTAAAAACAAATTGTTTTAATAAATTATATGTAATGTTCATTCGCAAAAAAAAAACAACAACATATTTTCACGTTAGCTCTATACAATTTTTATTTAAATTTATTACTTTAATTTATGTAGATCAATAGATCACAATTGACCAGAAGGGGGCAGGATGAGTTGATCCAGTTGACATTGATTAATTAATATTTTAACAAAAATTTATAAAAAAACTTTTATATTTACATTAATGTAGTTATTTTTACGTTAGGTTTATACAAAATGGTTCAAAATGACTTAAAGCAGTAAAGCAAATTAGCACATGCAGAACAGAGGGCCTTATGTGGGTGTTTGCGCACAACTTTTCTCTTAGTCAAGAAGTACATATTCATGACCCTAAGCAGCAAAGCAAATAACGGATGATATAAGGGAGAGGCAGCTTGTATATGTGTGCACTTCTGCTTTATTGTTCAGCTCATTAAATATTTCTGACCCTAAGCGTAACACCAATAGCGCAGTGATCGGATAGAGGGTTGAATGGTTTTGCACTACTCGTTGCCTTGGCTTTTAGGCAATGTAAAGCACATTTTAATGACTCTGAACAATAAAGCAATTAAAGCAATTAGCGCATGCGGATAGGGAGTTGGATACGCTGTTTGCTTTACTGTGTAGGGTCAAAATAAATTTAATTTGTTTATTAAAATCATAAAATGTAATAATGGAAAAGATTTTCTGAAAATTAAATAATTTAAAAATAATAACAACTTTAAACAAATAAAACATACTGAAATAAATAATAAATAAAATTGGACAGCAAAAAATATTAATAGTTTAGGTACCAAAAGAAGCTTTAAAATTAATTGTCGCAAGTAAAGAAAATGATTGCTACTCAAAAATATAGTTAAGATCAAGTTAGAAAATGGTTATATGAAAAGAAATAAAAATATAAATGTGCATGTTTGAAAAGAAAAGTACAAATTATTAAAGTCATAATTTAAGGAATATATTTATTTAGAAAAACTATGGGTGACAGAAAATAACCCACAACTAGAAATTCCAATTGCATTATAATATATATAGTATATATATATATATATATATAATATATAAATATTAATATATATATATATATATATATTATATATATATATATATATATTATTTTATATAATATTATATACTTATAATATATATTATATATATATATTATTATATATATTATATATATATGCGGTCCTTATAGTTTCAGGATCATTGAATTTTTTTTTGTTTAAATATAATATATATTATATATATATATATATTATATATTTATATATATAG
>JABUQX010013384.1:55000-62500 GCA_015478945.1 Trachelipus rathkii
TCTAGCTTAAAAGTATGGTTAGTTTCCTTACAAAATTAAAGGCCGCCAGATCCGATTTTGATCAAGATTTAAACATAAAAGCTTTAAAGTTAATTAAAGCAAAGCAATACTGGTTATAGGTTAGTGGTTATTAAAACAAAGCATTAATATATAGTACTTCCTGTTAAAATTATCAAGAAATAAAACTAAGTGTCAAGACTACTGAAATTATATAAGCAAAACTATGCAAATTAATGAAATTATAAAAAAAAACTATACAAAGCAATTCTCTTTAACAGTGAACGAAAGGCAATTTCCATTTCTTTCCTCTCTCCTTCTTCTACCTCTCCTCTGCCTTATCGTCTATTCCTTTCTTTCCAAGGTCAATCTACAATCATATGACCGAGTTTCACTGTTCATTCATGCGTGCATTCGACGACCTTGATGATCAGGTGATCGAAACAATAACGCTCAGTGTGCGTACGCGATAACACAAACATGCACGAATTAGTGTACATACTAGCTAATTAAAAAAAACATATTTTTAATTTAAATTTAAAAATATTGTTATTGTACGAATCCGTCTGGACGTTAAAATCACTGCTACAAAAGATATTGTTGTATATCTTTAATCTTTCTTTCGCTCTACAAAAAGATATCTTTATTTTTAATCTTTCTTTCGGAAAACTATCTCAACTTATTTTAAACTTCTTATTTAAAAGAAAACTTCTTTAATAGATAAAAATCATGGTAAACATTATGGCTCACCGCCTAAAATCTTAAGACAACTCGGTTAAAGAGCTTCGAAGGGGTAATACCGGGGATTTTCACCCAATTGGTAACATCTCTTAAAAGAATCTCCTTTTGAGTGTGGTACTTTTATCACCTGACGGGGATGGACCAACTTTAGTCTTTATAGATAATAACATTTACCCAACCCATGAATTAAATCTATTATATTCCTATATACACATATAACATACACATAAATATATAAATATATATAATATATAATATATACATAGTAATATATATATATATAGATTTCTAGCTATCTCTTTCTTATCTACTGGATAAGCGTCACTAAGACGGTGGGTTTGTAGTGCTCTCTAGCTTAGAAGCGCTATTGCCCTTTTTCCCTAGGTACTGTCACCTAGGTAGTTTTTACCTAGACTATTCCATCCGGTCATTCTCCCTTTTCTTATAGATTAACTTGGAAAAATGATTTGCAGACAACTGGTCGGCAAAATGGACTTAAAATAAACAAACTTTTGTTAAAAAAACTGGTGGCTTATCTACTCTAGGCACTACCGCCTAGCTCTCTCCAAACTGTCATTTTCTTTTTTCCTTATAACTCCAAAAGGGCCAACTATTCCCTTACCCACCCTTGCATTTAAATCAATAATAAACAAACTTTATCATATCTATTAAAATTACCCATCCAATAAATTAGTTCTTCTCAAAACTCTTCCATTATATCTACTAAACTGTCATATCTACTGAACTGTCATTTGCAGGTACATATTCATTAACTTATTTGCTAATTAAGTCGGACACTTGCTTGGCCAGACCCCCTTTCACTCAAAGGTTCGTCTGCCGTATATTGCTTCTTCATCTTCTTCTTCTTCGTCGCACGAGCCTGTCTCGCATATGCCTCTTTCGACGTAGTAGACTCTCGCCGTTTTATCTTCTGGGAGATTCTCGTAAGTCTCCTTCGCCGCTTTCCTGTACCTTTCAAAATCTTCTGGGCCTGTGAACTGAATAACCATTTGGTCTACGTCTGGAGAGGGTCTCCATGGAGGGGCATTCTTACAGGCGGCGGTGGATTTTCTGCGGTGCGGCTTGCGACAATAACGGCAGTATGGAGAGTTCCACTTACATACTTTTCCTGAGTGTCCGACTGATTCACATTCAAAACACCAGTCCTGTTCCTTTAACTCTTCTTCTGTCAGTCTTTCGAAAAAACCTCCGTTTCTACGGGAAATAAAATCTGACTTGGCTTCTTTTTTCCCTTTACCCTCAAGTTTCTGTCTGTAAAAGGACTTCTGCGGTTTCCTTTGAGAATCTCCACCCTCAGTCGCTCTTTGGTTCACTGGCTGGTTTCTAGTTAAAAACACTTTGGCAATCTTCTGCTCTATCTGTTTTTTCGGATTGACTTTAAATAAAGCTCCTCTGGAGACTTGTGCAAATTTTTCTAACAACTCAACTAGGCTGATATTTGCATCAAAAGCTTTTAAAATCTTCTCTCTAAGTCTTTCGCCATCTCTCCTTTCTCTTATACTCTCCAATACCTTAGTCGTTACCATGATATTTACATGCTTGGAGGAAAACCCTGCTGTTGCGTCAATTTCGCAAAGTTTCACTTGAAACTTCCAGAGCATGTTTTTTAAATCCAAAATAAAGGCAGTAAATGTCTTTTCGCTGTCTCTCTGTAGCGTCCAAAATTGTAGCAAAAGATCAAAAATCGTGTCTTTGCTGTCTGGTTGTAAGAAGATCCTTAGCTGTAAGAGAAAGTCTTCTAACTTTAGACAACTAGAGAAAGATTGGTCGTTCAGTAAATAATCCCTGGCCTCCGATTCTAGCTTGCAAGATATCATGGACTTTGCGAAGGATATTTTTCGGTTCTCAGTTAACGGGCCTAGCATGCCTAATCTTTCATGCAGAGTCGAAACGTATTCATTGAAGCTAATGCCCTGCCAGACCTTTGTCTTCAGATTTAAACCAAATAACTTGAGATCCTCCGGAATCTCAGGGAAGGCCGTACTGAAAAGAGTGGACGGGTATAGTTGGACTGAGATGCGGTATTATAACCTAACCCTGCTTCTTGGGGTGGATGGGTGCCTTGACCCTGACTGCCCTGCCCTGTGGCGGCATACGTCGGTGCTTGTTCTCCGCTGGACCATCCCCAAGGGATGTTCCCTGGCTGTGGCTGCATCCTGGGGTGTCCGGGAGGAACGGAGGGCTGCCCCCAAATCTGGTTGGGGTTGAAAAGTCGGCTGTCAAAACTTGGCTGTGTCATGGGGAAGTTTACCGAGCTCTCCCACATATTCTTTCCTGGCCTACTTGCGTAATAATTTCCATCGTTGCTCCAATTTACTCGTGATTTTCGGTGAGTTGTGTTAGGTTCTGTACCTTGCTTTGTTGATAGGTTCATTGTGTTGTCTAGAAGAACTGATTGTAATGAGAATCTCTGAGCGGTGTCTCTCCGGATAATCTCTTCTGCTTGGGGATTAGGTTTTAAGCTGAGTCTGGGGGGCACCTCTCCTGGGGGGAGTGGCCCCCTCTGCTTATCTCTTACTGATTCCTCTTGCCTTTGCTTCCGAATCAGTTCGACTTCTTCTTTTTCCTTATCTCCTTCGAAATCTCCTTCGAAATCTCCTCCATTCTCTTCTCTATCTCTAATCACCTCTTCGTCATTTGAAGCGGGCTTCGTCGCCATCCTCTTTCAAAAGGACAAACAAAGTCTTTCAAAACAACAACAAAAACTATCGCTAATGACGTACTTAACGTCAAAACTCAGCCCAAAAAAACATTGCTTTAATTATTATTAGCTCTCATAGAGATTAAAAAAATAAATAGTTAATTACTGAAATTACACAAAAGACACACGCATAAGCGATATGAGCTTATCGATATGGTTTTATTTTGAAATTTTCATAAAAGAACGCTTCTTAAGGTTATAAACAAAAAAAATACGAGTGTGTGTGTGTGTGTGGATATAGTACATATGTCTGTATGTATACTATATATCTAAAAATAAATCGACCTTCATTATATATATATATATATATATAATAATATATTATATATATATATAGTAAATATGCCTGGAATTTTTTCGTTTCTATCCTTATTCCCCTTTCGTAACGCTTGACCTTGGCAGCGTTGCCTGCACTCAGTGTATGTGAGCGGGTCGCGCGTATATTGTGCAATTGGCCTGGTGCCAAGCTGTCTGCGTATTTTTCTCTCTTCTTGCTAAACTCTCTTTCCCTCTCTCTCTCTCTCTCTTATTGCTAAGCTCTCTTTCCCTCTCTCTCTCTCTCTCTCTTCTACTTAAATATATTCGTATATACATATATTAGTGGAATATTAGTATCTTGTTACAGTTTACTGAATGTTAGTTTGAGAAAAAGAGATGTTAGGAGGAAGGTAAAATAAAGAAAGTTTTGGGAAAGCCAATATTGATCTTACGAGTTGTAATCAAAATTGGAAATTAGCACATTTCCTAAAATACGCTTATTTTTATACTCATAAAAATATGGCACGCTTACGAAATATATAAAGATATAAAAATAACCTCTAAAATTATACCTTTGAATGACCATCCACGAAAAAATAATAAAAAGAAAATAAAAAATAAAAATAATCAACCACTTAAACTACAAATATTTTTCACCACTTAATATAAAACAAATATATTATAATTATTGGTTGCAACCTAGTATTTTTATATTTATTTTTTAATTTTTCTAAAAATATTTTTTTTTATAAATATTAATATTATTTTTTTATTTTTATATTTATTTTTTTTTTTTTTTTTCTGGGGGGTTAGGGAAAGGGGTAATTTCTTTGCTATTGTGGAGAACTTTTCTCCGACTTGACTCAAACTTCCTCTCTGGGCTGTTGAGTCTTTTAGAGAGGTTTTCCTCTCTGCTTCTGGCTGAGTGTGGGAGAGGCAACGGCTTCCTCTTCTCACTGGCTTCGGAGAGAGAAACTTTTCCTCTCTATTTGGCTTCTTCCTTCTACGAGAAAGACTTCCTCCTCGTGACGCCTGCTTCTGCGTCGATTGGCTCTGTAGGAGATTGGGAAACTTTTCCCTTAAAATTTTTAAGAAAAATTACTGTAAATTTTAATTAAAATTCTTACTATGAGTCTCCTGGCTAAATATGCGGTGTAGAGTTTCTCTTTCTCGGTGGAGTGGAGGTTGTTGTAGGGGCTTTGTTTGGATGGCTGCTTGCAACATCTGACTGTTTGAAGTTCCACGTCCTTCTATCCAATGGCAAGGTTGCCAGATATGGAATTGTGCTTTCTGCGACCACTCGTCGACACAATTGGTTTGGGTTAATGAGTAGACACCATGTTGTTTCCACTCTTTTATTATTAGGGGTGTTTTAGCCCCTCAAACTTGACAAACAAAGCCCGTCTCAATTAAGACAATTTAGACTCCATAAAACAACCTAGTCACAGCAGACTAGGCCCATCAAAACAACCTAAGGGTCAATTAATTATTGGTAATTACATGATCCAAATTTAGCATTTATAAATAATAATGAATACATATTATTAATTATATAAAATTATCATGCTCATCAAATAAAGTAATTATAATATATGCATGCTCATTAAAAATCATTTATTTTTAATTACAAAATTATGGCACCATAAGCGAAAAATATACGGAAAATTTCCAGTAAAAAAAATATATTCATGAACACGTTAATTATACATTAACAATCACTTTTATATTTAATTACAAATTCTGGCACCATGAGCGAAAATATATTGAAATATTTCAAATAAAATAATCATACAATAAAATGAATAACACTTAATTGAACATCGAAATTTATACCACCGCTGAAAATAAGAGAATTATTAAAGGTTTAAATTACTAAGTGTTTTAATTACCTCCGACTCCTCTTTTCTAAAGACTGTCGAGAAAACTCATACCCGGTGGAATACTCTAGTATTCTTTTACTATTTTTACCTGTATTTTACGAAAAAAGAAATATACATTGTAATAAAAATACTTAAAATTATGAATAGAGTATATATACAGTCACATATATATATATTAATATTGTGATTAATATATTGTAATACAGTGATTAATAGTAGTTAATATATGAAACTATAATTATGGCATAAAGAAACATGGCTTTGTTAATTTATAATGATGGGGAAAGTATATCCTCTGCTTCGAATCACACTTCACACACCCCGTTTCACTCTTACCTTGCGTAGCCACTTTCAGAACCCCAACCTTACTATTCGATGGTAGCAGAGCTAATGACGCTCCCAATGCAGGGAAAGAGCTTGGATGCTTCCCGCTTGGCTATGCGTCATAAGAAAAAATGCATAGAAAAAACGTTCTGAAACGAAATTGTGGAAGAAATTGCAAGAGAGAGCCACAACCTTGGAATGAGTTATAGAACTTTGGGTCTTGGAACAAGATTATTTGAAGAGGTGTATGCCTTACTCGATATGTTACGATGCAAGATTTGTTTGTAAGAATTTTAGGTGTTTCTGAGGGTGAGTCATGGGTTTCAGCGTGAGAAAGTTTAAAAGAATTTGTGCTGTTCTAACTTGTAAGAAGCTTGGCGCCTCTTGCAACACATTTGTTGATTCGATTCATTTGACACACAAATTTACTTACTACCTATTATCATAGTTATAATAGCTGTACATATTATATATATATATCTAGGTATGATATATATAGGGTTTAATACTACGGATATAATATGTGTACGTGCTACTAAGAATTTCTTGTTACATATTCTCAGTTACTTTTCATCATTCATTTATATTTCATTCATTATTTTTATTTTTAATTTATTTTAATTAGCTTTGAGCTTAAAACAGAGAGAAACTAAAATATGAAAATAAAAATGCAAAAAAAAATTATTTAATTTTTTTTTCTTTTTAATGGTTTAAACCAGGTTTTATTTTTTTTGGATGGGTTAAACCATGGTTTAACCATTTAATAATAATAATAATAATAATAATAATAATAATAATAATAATATAATAATAATAATAATAATAATAATAATAATAATAATAATAATAATAATAATAATAATATAAAAGAAAGAAGAAAAAAAAGAAGAAAGTTCTTCTTCGAAGCCGAAGTATAATTTACCTTTCCTTTCAGAATACATTTACTGACTTAACAGTTTCAGAAATTTTTGGCTTTAATGGTCATTGAGTGTAGAAGGACATAATCTTTCCGAGGATTTTCAACAGCACTCATACCACCAAAAACAATCCTATCATAGGATTTCATTCCTCCCCCCCCCCCCCCCCCCAATCTCCTCTTGTTCGTTCTCTCTTTCAAATTTTAAAGTCGGATTTCTTTAAGTTTTTTTTTTTTTAAGGAAAAAACGATACGAAAAAAGTCAATAAAGAAGTATGATAAATGATAAATAGGAAAATTCTCTCTCTCTTCTCTCCTCTCTCTCTCTCTCTCTCTCTTCTCTCTCTCTCTCTCTCTCTCTCTCTCTCTTCTCTCTCTCTCTCCTCTCCATTCTCTCTCTCTTTTTTCTCCCTTTATCTTTCTCTCTTTGTATATAGTAGTTTTACATATTATGTTACATTAATTTCAAAGGGTCGCGCTCTCCTTTCTCAAGAACTTTTATTAAAACATTGAAGGAGAAGGGAAAACGGAACGCAGTTTTCCTCTGCCATTCTTTCCCTAACTCAAGCTTTTCCAATTCCTCTTCAAAGTGAAAGAATTAGCAAGAAAACCATATATATATATTATAAAGATAAATATTTTTTTATATATTAAAACAATAA
>JABUQX010013385.1:0-2500 GCA_015478945.1 Trachelipus rathkii
AAGCAGAGATATATAGTATATACTTATATATAGTATATATTATATAGTGCAAAATGTCAACAAACCACTCAACGGGTATCACGCCTATCCCAAGTATCGCCAAGAATTCGTGTGTTATTATTAAATATACTCATTATCGCTAGATAAATCACATGCAGAATCCACTATTACCTAGCATTAATCAATATTGTTATTATTCGCCAATCCTAATTAATTAATATCTTCAGCATTTTCACTATCAATGGTAAGGCTCTTCTGAATACAAATTGAAGCTTCTTCAATGTTCCCTAGCCCCGTATAGGTATTTCCTTAAATAGTATCTCTCTTTCGTGCAAAAATATATATATATATCGCTCGCTCGCGTATGACAACGTTCAGCGCTCGCTGCGCAGATGCTGATGTCCTTCAATGCATGTCCGAAGAGGAGTGTGTCTCTTCACCTTGCGCGACGCGAGGCGAGGGTACAGAAAGATCGTCTATGCTTGTGTTGCTCGCACTCTCGGTATATGTATTGTCTTGGCAGTGAGTCGCTCTCTCTCTGTGTCTTGCGTAATACAGCTGGACCGTTAGCACACGTGGAGTACTGTAAGTGCTTGCGCAGCCGTTATAAGGATTTGTCAACATCCATTACCTTCTCAGCCGGAGTTTTCAAAAATAGATTTCTAACCAAGGTTCGTGCGCCGTGTGATGATTTCGTCATACCGCCGCGGGACGGGAGAGAGCGTGGTTGTTGCGCAGAAATTCGAGTGGAATGAACAGATCGGTGACGAGTGTATTGATGAGAGGGAGACGCGCACTATATATGCAGAGCTACGTAGACCGAGGCGTCGAGCACTTAGGATAGGGGGAGAGATAATGAGATTTTCGCGTAGGTTCGCAAAATAAATTTAGTGTTTTTTAACCTATGTATTATATTACGCAGAGATTCCCACACAAGATAATATATGAGTACCATATTAGCATCGTGAGGAGCTTCGGAGTCATATATATATTCTTTATCCCTTCGAAATTCTCGTCGAATCGTCTTTCTCATCATCTCAATACGAAAACAGAAGGTATAGCTGAAGATTTTGTTACGAAGAATTTACTATATAAGTATTATATGATATAATATATATATATATATATACGTACGTCATATATATAATATAGTAATATATATATATATATATAGGACTATACTATATATATAGTATATATATATAGTATATATATATATATATATATATATATTATATTATATATATATATATATATTTTATTTATATATACATATATATATATATAGTAATATATATATATATATACTATAGTATATATATATATATATATAATATATATATAATATACTATTATATATATATTTATATAATATCATACTATAGTATATATATATATATATATATATTATGATATATATATATCAATCAGTATATATATGATATATATATATATAGTTATATATATATATTTTTATCATTATATATATATAATTATATATATATAGTATATATATGTATATATATATATACTATATTATAATAATATATATAATATACTTTAATATATATATACTATATAAATAACTATATATATATAATATATATATATATATATATATATATATATAAGTTATATATATATATTATATATATATATATATATATATATATATTATATATATACAACTATATATATATTATATATATAATACTATATATATATAGTAGTATATTATACTATATATATATAATATATGATATATATATATACGTATATAATATATTTATATATATATATATATTATATATTATAGTATATATATTATATATATATTATATATATATAAGTATATATATATATATATATATAGTCAGTATATAGTATCATAATATACTATATCATATATACGTTGAACGGATTACATAGCCGCGGCCACTCGTGTCTTCGACCGAAGAGAAATTAACTCTTACAGTAATTGTTCAACTTAACATATACTTGCGTATAGTATAGGTATGCAAGAATCAGGTTTTTGTTCCTTATATTTTATTTGCTTTTTGTTTTTATTTTACGCCCATAAATTAAAAAATGAAAATAATAATAATAATAATAATATGCTAATAATAATAATAATAAATTAATGAATAGATAATGCAATATAATAATAACTAAATAATGAATACATAATAATGATAATAATAATAAATAATAATAATCAATAATAATAATAAGTAATAATAAATAATACATAATGAGATATAATAATAATAATAATAACAATAATAATAATAATAATATATAATAATAATAATATTAAATAATAATAATAATAATAATAATAATAATAACTAATAATAATATAATAATAATAATAATAATAATAATGAATAATAATAATAAATAATAATAGATAATAATAATAGATAATAATACATAATACATAATAATAATAAATAATTAATAATAAATAATAATAATAATTATATATATATATATATTA
>JABUQX010013385.1:17500-20000 GCA_015478945.1 Trachelipus rathkii
TTACTGACAAGCATAGACACTAATACTATAAAATAATAAGTAATAATAGATATATATAAATAACTTATGAGATATAGAATAGTAATAATGATAAGTATAGATATAGATTAATAATAATAAGAGTAAGATATATATAAGATATATTAAATAGATAAAAGAGTAAGATTATAGAAGCAAGAAAGAGTACAGAATGGTATACTGAAGTTGGCTAGCAAAACTCATGACCGAGAGAATAGGGAAAGGAGACTGAGAATCAATAGGGGAAGATAAAACAGGAATAGGAGCAGGAGGGCGTGCATAGAAGCGGACGATTAATAAAACAGACAGAGATCCAATCCGCACAATACAAAGGGTAAGAAAAGAATAATACAAGAGAAGAAAGATAAGGAGTACAGAATGGAGGTGCGGTTGTAGAGACGTGAAAAAGCCGGGAGGTTAGTAGATGAAGGTGAGAAAAAGCGAAAAGGGTCAGTATAAGCACGGACGAACAGATGGAGTAGAAGACCACAAAAGTATAATAAAGTAAGCAATGAATAAAGTGACAGTACTGCCTAAGACAGTAAGAAATATAAAGTATGAATGGTGATGAGAAAGGAGAAGAAGGTAATAGGGTAATGGGAAGATAGCAGGAGGTGAGACAGCATATATGCAGGTCACTACAGTGAGTGGTAATCACTCGCGCCCCTTGCTATATCAGATAATAGTATAACGGTAAACGGATCATGGATGAAGAGATAGAAGACAGTAGAAGGCAAGGCATATACAACAACATACATAATACGCCAGACAGAGGGCTATAAGCAGTTAAGAAGCAGGCGATTACTAGGGAGCTGAGACCGGCAGAATAAGGTATCTAGAACAAGAGGGGATCACCCAAAGGGAGAATAATTCGGAGAGAGTGAATAACTAAACGGTAAAGGAAGACTCGAGATATGGAGAAGGAATAAATTAAGCGAGAGAAAGATAACAGAATATATATACCGTAGATAAGCATTGGTTAAATTAACTAGAAAAAACTATTATTACTAAGAAAGCACACACGAAAGGTAACTGAAGACACAGCAGCTTTGATCCAATATATCTGTTGTCTAAATACTGTAGGGAGGAGGATAGAACAGTAGGAAGTACAGGGTTAGAGCTGTGTGGAAGAGAAGGACCTCGATTGTCGGATGGATATCAAAAAAAGACTCGCAGAAGTCGGGGCAAGCTAGGATGTAGACCTCAGTTACGTACAAGTAAAAGACTAGCGTGTAGAAGAGACCAAAAAGAAGGTGGGATAAATATGGTCAATGCACGGACGATGGTATTAAAGAGAATCAATATTGAGGTCCTAGTTTACTGAGCCTATACGGAAGGAACCAGTGGGGTCACTAAGTGAACAAAACCGAAACAGAAAAGAGAAAGAGGAGAAGTTAACTGGGCTCAAAGAGTCGAGTTAAGATCTGGCGTAATTATATGATCGATGTCAGACGGTCGAGACATTTATTTAAGCTCGCAGATTGAGATGATAGTGATGTCTAGATTATATGGGTAAAGTATTAATACAATTTCTTTTTGAGAGAAGGGAGTAAGATTGAGGATATATGAGGACGCTGTCATACACATTCTTAACTAAATAGTATAGTCAAAACTAAAGATACTATTTTTATACACTAAATCAACTGGAGAAGGGTTATGAAGGACGCAATAAGAAAGTGTAAAGGATACAACTACTCCAAGGAAATAATAGCTATAATATGTCTCAGGGCCTAGTAGGCTCAAAACCTGTCGGGAGCAGACCTAATAGTAAATAAATAAAAATAATAAAAAATAGCTCGGATATATAATAAACGCATAAGTTCTATAGTAGGTGGTAATAGCAAAGGGTAAGTAAAATATTCAAAAATAAATAACGTAACGTATAGGTAGAGGATCGCGAAGAAGAGGGCAACAGAGACCTGACAAGGAAAACAGAAATACATCTAGATATACGCATAGTAAATATAAAGTATATATATGAATATAAATATTAATAGTATATATAATAATATACTAATATATAATATATAAAAACATAATAAATAATAATAATAATAATAACATATATATATATATATCTACTATACTAATATATTATATATATAAATATATTATATATATATAAAATATAATAATATTTAGAGATAGTAAGAAGCAGAGTAGAGGAGAGAGATGAGAGATAAGATGAGAGAGATAAAGATAAGAGAGAGAGTACGACGATAGAGGGAGAAAGGAATATAAAGAGATAGATAGTAGTAGATAAACGAGAGATTGAGAGGAGTGAAGAGATAGAGAGAATGAAGATGAAGAAGAGACATATAATATGATGAGATGAGAAGAGAGAGAGAGAGAGAAATGAGAGGAGATTAGATAGATGAAGTATGAGAAGATAGAGATATAGAAGAAGAGAGAAGAGAGAGATGGCAAGAAAACATTTTACATTTCATTTTATTATGATAATATTATTTTTTTTTATTTGTTA
>JABUQX010013385.1:30000-33755 GCA_015478945.1 Trachelipus rathkii
TATAATAATTAACACACCTATATTATACTCCGGGCTTCTCTCCGACCACTTCAGAAAGCACTATGCCCGAGATTCTTTCAGAACTCGACTACCGATATCTATGAGCATATACACCTTTGATCACAGGATTAAATCATCTTTTACTCACATATTTCACATGAATTAATTTAGTTTTTATATATCGTGATTGTCGACAGCTTTATAAAGTATATCTACTAGTATCTGACACTTTGTCACACACATCATCGTTACCTGCTAGTACGTGCAGCTTGAAAAAGCTCCTTTGCCATTATAAAACGCAGAATATTAATTAAAAACTGTATTAAACATTAGATAGTAAAATATAGCAAATAGTTAATATATTATAAAAAACATATAATGACCATATATTAATACATATAATAACATATTATAGCTAATATCAACATATAATAACATATAGCCCAAGTAAATATAATTTCTCGCCTTCAAATCTGCCATGCCTAAATAATACTAATGTAAAATAATTCGTGATATACACACAAATAAAACAAGTAATTAACTTTGCTATGTTTGACATTGTTTTAAATAGTTAGATAACATAAATAATGATAATAATAATATAATAATAATAATAAAATCTAAAAGATTTATGAGTCTTATAAGAATTTTTAATTATAATAATTACAAAAGGATTGATTAATATATATATATAATAATAATAATTAAATAATAAATATAATAATAATTAATAATAATATTAATTGATATAATTATAATATATAAAAAGAATTTATAAATAATAATAAATAAATTAAATGAACATTAATAATAAAATAATAAACAGAAAATCAAATAAAGAATTATCCTTAATATAATAACAAATATAATAAATAAAAAGCAGATAAATAAATAAATTAGCAATTATAAATAATAATTATATATATAATAACAATAATAGATAATAAAATAATAATAATTAATATAAATAATTATATTTATATTACTCAATTGATTCCGAAATAATAAGTCACATTCTCTCTGAGATAAATCTTTACTCACATAATTCAATTAAATATATTATATTTTAATTAGAAAATCAAATTAATAATAATTATGATATTAATAATAATAAGTATTTACACTTAAAATAATTGATATAATAGAAGTAGAATAATAGATATATTATTTTTAATTTAACATAAAGAAATTAGACAAAGAGGTGAAGATATAATGAGATAAGTCTCATATCAGATTCTACTCACTCGAATAATAGTAGTGAATCAGACATGGGAGAAGGACTTATCTCGTACTCCTCCCCTACATGTCACTCCAGTGATCGATTCGTAAAGTAACTCCCACTCTAAATGGAATGGAGTAATTAAATATTATTATATATATTCTTATATTTTTATATTTAATTATTAAATATATTTACACTGTACGAGTAATACATCTCATAATCAATATAAAAAAAAAATAAATAATAAAATATAAAATTATAAAAATATTAAACAATAATAAATTAATTAATATAATCAAATTTTAACATAATATTATAATAATAACAATACAACAATATTGACAGTGGCATCAAAATAAATAATCCTAATTATTACCTAAATAATAATAATAAATAAAATTAATAATAAAATAATAATATTTAAATCAATATAACTAATAATATCTCAAATTAAATCAAAATTTAGACTCACAAAAAACAAAATGATAATGCAAAACTGAACAATAACAATATATTACAAGTTAAAATACTACAGATAAGCACAAAGTGAACTCACATCTCTAGAATAATAATAATGAGATACATAATTCAACATCATATATTATATAAAAACAAATAATTATAAATAATATAGATATATTAATAAATAGAAATAAAGGTGGATATTAATATTTAATAAATTAATCCCACTAAATCCTTAACTTATTATAATATAACTCCAATATATTCTCAGACTAAATATAGATAACTAATACCTGCATAATAATGAATAATTTATTATTATTATTATTATTATTATTATTATTATTATGATTATATTATTATTATTATTATTTATAGTAAAATGTCGATATTTTAATTTATATATATTTTATTTTAATTTATTTCATTTAAATTTTAAATTAAAAAAAAGCTCAAATAAATATATTAAGGAATAAAAATACCTTAGATATTATTAGTAATAATTCATATTATTATATATACGTAAATATAATGAGTTAAGGTATTGATACAATATACTGTAAGATAGGTAATTTCTCTTCGTGTCGAGACACAGTGGCGCGGCTTATTATTTAAACCATTCAATATTTATATATATTATATATATATATAAAATATTAATATATTTAAAATATTAATATTTAATATATTAATATATATATATATTATATATATATAATTATATATATAATTACTTATAATATATATATATATATTATAATAATATATATATATATAATATATATATATATATATATAATAATTATATATTATTATTATATATATACATATATTATAATATATATATATATATATATATATAAATATAATTATATCTAATATATATATAATATTATATTTAATATATAATTATATATATATTATAATTAATAATATATATAAAATAAAAATATATAATAATAATAATATTATATATAATATATTAATATATACATATATATAAATATATATAATTATAATATTATATATTATATATATATTTATATAAAATAAGAAGATTAGTGCGTACTTGAGTGTCCGATTGTGCATAACCAGATTAGTGTTTTTTATTATTATAAATAATTAATTATACTAAAACCCGATATATATATATATATATATATATATATATATAATATATATTGTATAATATATATATATATAGTTGATTTCGTATAATAGACTCTTCGTATTGAGGAAAACATCTTTGATTGCTCACAATAATAACTAATAAGCTTACATGTTCTGTTTGTAATAGAAATCTATATTGACTATATATAATATTATAATATATATATAATATATAATTATTATTATATATATATATATTATATATATATATATATATATATATATATAATAAATATATTAAATATATAATTATATTAATTATATATATATATATATATTATATATAATATATTATAATATATATATATTAATTATTATAAAATATATATATATGTATATTAATATACATATATATATATATATATATATATATATAGTAGTATAAGTCAGTAAATTACGGTAATATAAATAAAGTAGACTAAGAAATGACGCCTCAGTCCTCAGCTTTCCAGCTCTATTTACTTTCTAGTCCTATTTTCACTAGTCATGAGCATGAGGGCCCTCTATAACCGCTATAAGTAGTCAAACATAGGCTCTAAATTAACTTTAGGGCTCGACAGTAAAATATATGGGCAGGCCTCATATAGTGGCTATGAACATATAGCAGATAAATTATAACTATATTATATATATATATATTTAAATATTATATATATTATTATATATATATTAATAAATATATATATATAATTAATATATATAATATATTATATAATTATATTAATATATTATATTATATAATATATATTATTATATAATATATATATATATATTATATATATATAGTATATATATAATAATATATATATATATTTAATATTTCTAATTATATATTTAATGATTAATTGAAATTATGTATATAATAATATTAATTATAGATATTATGAAATTAATTAATATA
>JABUQX010013386.1:0-2500 GCA_015478945.1 Trachelipus rathkii
AATATCGAAGTGCAGATGGGAAATAATATCAGTGTTGTACATTTTTTCCCCCAAGTGCTAAGAGGACAAAAGATTTTGAAGAAAAAATGGAACTTATTCCTCAGGTAGCAGAAGAGGATTTAAAAATGTTTGCGAAACTCGCTGGTGCCAATGGCACGAATTGGTTTTATTGTTTAAAGAGATTATAAACCCGATAATAGCAGCTTTAGAACAAATTAAATGTGAAGTTGGAGATCAGTCAAAAAAAGCTACCTTAATTCTAAAAAATGTTTATAGCGCATCTTTTCTGGTTTCCTTTTTTGTTTTAAACAGACTATTAAGTTTAACATGCAATCTTTCAAAACGATTGCAGACAGCCAGACACACGTTATTGATTTTTTTGAGTGCATATAATGAAGTGAATCTAGTTAAAACTAAACTTGAGGCCATCAGAGAAAATGCAACATTAGAATTTCAGTAGATTTTTGAAGAATATGTAAGTGCTTCTGAATCCGAGCTGGGCATTGAAATTGCTGTACCAAGAATTAACAAATTCCAAAAATACAGACCCAACATTCCTACTTCCTACTCACAGACCTATTACCGCACATCCATTTTTCTACCATTCTTGGATGGTATAAAAATGGATTAGGAGTGAGATTTTTAAATCAAAGAAATTATATCTTCCTTGCACTTTGTCACACCGAACAGGTGTAATGTGCCATATGAGAATATTAAAGATGTAACATTTTACAATAAAAATCTACGGCAAAAGAGTTATAAGAAGAATACAGATCGGATAGATATTTTATACAATTGAAAGACATTGGTGGAATATTGATTTTGAAGAGAGAATTCATAGTGTCTTGTGAATATTTAAAGGAAAATACTTTTGGGGAAAACTTATAGATTCCCGAGAAGAACTTATTGGAAGTTATTTTGAAGAAAGACTTAATTACGTTTTGAAATCACTTGAAGACTTTGAACTTGACTATACAAGCCATATTCAGAAACTATTTTATTGAAGAATAACTTATTAATTAAAAGGAAGACTTTGTGAATATTTACTGAAGAATAACTTACAAATCTAAAAGGAAAATTTTGTGGTTAGCTCGCAAGTCAAAAGGAACTCTTCATAATTATTCATTGTATTGACTACTGATAGTCTGTTGAAGTCCTCTAGTGACTTAGAAGCAATCAACATTTAGAAAGGCTTAATTCGTGAATATTTATCGAACTTCTGTATCTGAAGTAGTGGTCTACATTGTGAAGTTATACCCAAGACAACTTGGTTTATATTATTTTGTGATTTGAATAAAAGAATTCCGGGGATTGTCACTTCTGTATCTGAAGTAGTTGTCTACATTGTGAAGTTATACCCTAGACAACTTGGTTTATATTATTTTGTGATTTGAATAAAAGAATTCCGGGGATTGTCATGTTTATTTATTGGCGGAAATCCCATCTTGTGACAGTCTTCCTTTTTTTTCCTTATATATATTTTCATACACCTTTCTTTTGAGACCTCATCATTGACTTTTAGCACATTCAACCACACATCTTTTACTTTTGACCACTTGCATCACCTCCTCATTCTGGCACTCACTTTTAACATTCATATTTCATAATTTAGCACATCCACATACTTCTCTTGCACTACTAAGTACTAACAAAGGCTTCCTTCACTTGTGGCGGGATTTGGTTTCATCTTGTTCGCATTCAAATGATTTATTTTCAAGTGCTCTCATATACTTTTCCTTATAAACGTTTTACTTAACTTCTCACTCTTAATTCTTCCCATTTCCTACCTCATCTCTTTCCTCTCCATTCATACCCCCACTAACTTTATTTTACATAAATAACATAATGATCTGATATTCCCATCCCCAACACCCTCATTGATTTAACGTCCATCACATATTTCAACATCTCTTTCTTCACCAACACGAAATCAGTCATACTTTTCACTTCGATACCATCTCTACCTACACCAACCCTAATATACTTTTGAATGCTCTTGTTTACACACATACCTCTCTCTCTCCTCACAAAAATCAATCACTATCCCACCATTCTCACTTTCTTCCACAACCTCAAAGGCACCCGTTATACCATCTCTTTTTAGATCACCTAGACAACTATTCAGGTCACCCAACACAATCAATCTGAAGCCCCTCACTCCGTCCAAAACATCATTCAGATTATCCCAGATAGACAAACAACTGAACATCACCCTCAGTTGGGCCATATGTTACATCAACTAGACATACCTTGGCATTCTCAAACTAGAATTGAACCATTAAAATTCTAGTATTAACACAAACAAAATCCACCATAGCCCCGGCCGTGCCACAAAATCACTCATCAGAATCGCAACTCCTCATTCCTCTCCACTCTAGCACAGATGCACATTTTCACCCCACACCACTCGTCTTCATCGCTTCTTTTCATCTTTGTTTTAGTCACAGCAAGCAAATCAAATGTATCCTGTCTAAATACAGTACATCCATCACTCCTTTCC
>JABUQX010013386.1:7500-15000 GCA_015478945.1 Trachelipus rathkii
TATATAGCATATATAACCAATATATATATATACTATATATATATAACAATATATATATATACTTATATTTTACAGTTGTCTACCATGCTCACGGGCGGGCTATTCAAGGAGGGTGTTTGCACCACATCAGTTGTTCATCAACTAACGCAAACTGCACAGATGAGCACAGACGCAGGCTTTAAAGTGAGAGGATGATTCAGCAGGAAACACAGAAGATGGAAAGAGAGAATTCCACAAAAACTGAGGTGGCAGGAAAAAAGGAAGCACCACAGCGAACAAGCCTGGGTTACCAATATCAATACAAAACTCATGCGCCGACACAGCACCCCTTGTGCTACGAGGAGCGTCGTAAAAAGGTGGTGGTACGCGAGTGTTAAGTTCCCTCGAGCACCTGCCGCTGCTGTGTACCTATATAAAAAGATAAAGCACCGACTGTCGCGCCATAAAGATAAGTCAAGTGAACTGAAAGTGCAGAGGGCAGTTTATAAGCCTTTTTGGCCTTTGACTCGACCTATTCAAAAACCGGGTGAAACCAGAGGCAGCCCCAGACTATAGAGCAGTACTCCATACAAGGGAGGATGAGGCCCCTGTATAGCTGGAGCAGCTGAGAAAGAGGAAAAAAGTCTCGCAGCCTAAACAGAACTCACAGTTTCTTTGAGGCCGCCTAGCAACCATTGTGTGTGGGTTTCCAAGACATTTTTTTGTTTATATTTAAGGCCAAGGATATTTATATTTTCAACAGGAGAGACGAGACGAGAGAACCGTCGGAAGAGATAGGAAAGTTAGAAGGTGTCTTAAAGAGATTTTGCAGAAGTTGGGTTTTTAAGGAATTGAATTTCACAAGGTTGAACGACCCCACCCGGAAATTCTATCAGGTCAGCG
Organism: Trachelipus rathkii; assembly: GCA_015478945.1. Classification (NCBI taxonomy): domain Eukaryota; kingdom Metazoa; phylum Arthropoda; class Malacostraca; order Isopoda; family Trachelipodidae; genus Trachelipus; species Trachelipus rathkii. The sequence goes on from JABUQX010013386.1 coordinate 8,383, forward strand.
AGAAAAGAATCGGAAAGATTAAGACGAGGCAATTCAAGTAAAAGAGGAGCAGAATTGAAATTAGTTGAAGAATGAAGGGTTGGAGTCATCGGCACACGAGTGGATAGAGTTAGATGTGCAGGTGAAGAGAAGATCATTAATGAAAAAGCAGGAATAAAGAAGGAGATAAGACAGAACCCTGAGGAACACCACTATTGACAGAAAAAGAAAAGAAGAAAAGAAGGAAGTCGCCTCATCAACAACAGCCGATATTGACCGATTTGAAAGAAAGCTAGACATAAAAGCTTAAAGAAGAGGACCCAATGGAGGGAGCTTGGAGAGCAGTGACAGCGATCCATACCCGGTCAAATGCCTTAGATATGTCAAGCGCCACCACGCAGGTCTCGCCATAGTTCCTAAAGGAGGAAAACCATAAACCGGTTAGAAAGGAAAGTATATCGCCAGTAGACCTCAAGCTCCGAAAGCCGTACTGGCGATCAGGAGTGAATGAGACTCCAGATGATCATAAGAAATGAGAGTTGAGTAGGGTTTTCAAAAAGATCTTAGATAGAATACAGATGAGAGCTATACGGCGATAGTTAGAAGGATCAAAGTGGCTTCCTTTTTTTTCGGAACAGGTTGGATATGTGCGTGCTTCAGCTTTGAGGGGAAAGAATATTAGTATTGAGACGCAGAAATAGTTGAACGAGGGGCGGGTAAAGCACAGCACCTCCCTCAAACTCGGGGGAGGAATACGATCCGGGCCGCCCGCCTTCTAACGTTCACGCAGATTTCAGGAGCCCATGCGCGATCAAATGTAATCACAGGCAATGGCATAGGACACCTGAGAGGAAGGAGGGGAGGAAGAATACCAGAATCGTCTGGGATACGAGTTAGAGAGGAAAATAGGAGGACCTGAAGAGATTAGCCTTTGCGGTTGGAGAATTAGCAACAAGAACCATCAGATCGAATAAGAGGAGGAAAGACAGATTTAGAAGTTGTTAGAGATATTTTTGGCAGAGGCCAGAAAGATTTATCATTAGGAGGAATCAAGGAGGTTAGCGCACTTTCGTTTGATGAAAAGCCCGCTTTGCTCGGCGAAGAGTATCCCTGCAACGTTTCCAGCTGAATGAAAATTAGCAAGAGTGATAGGAGAACGAGAATTTTCCCACTTACGATACGAACTGTCTCTAGCCTGAATGGCCAGAGAGCAAGCACGATCGAACCATGGATTATGAGGAGAGAAAGATTTAGTCGAAGAAGGAATGAACCTGCTCATCCCATCAACGATTACAGCTCCCACCTCGAAGCCGAAGCGTCACAAGAAGACAAGCAGTCATTCCAATTATAGCTAGCGTAGAGCGGTAAGAGCCCCCCAATCGGCCCGATCAAAGTGCCAGAAAAAAAAAGCATAGGGCAGGATGGAGCTGTTGGAGAGAAAGTATTAAAATTAAGAGATATAAGGTTGTGGTCAGATTTACCGATAGGAGCGAAGTGGTGTATTTAAAGAGAGAGAAGGACTAATTAATTTGGCTTATAGGTCAAGTGTGTTCCAGAATTGGTTTGGACGATCCGGAATGTGTGTGGGTTCTTTAATTAGTTGCTCCAGATCGTTGAGAATGCTGAATGATTCGGCCTCCTCCCCACCTAAATCAGTATGAGAGGACCCCAACCATTCAGTGTTGTGTACATTGAAATCCCCTAAATAGAGGACCTCAGTATTTGGATGGGAAGATATAACAGTCTCGTGAGAAGTAGTAAGATATTCAAAAAAGGCGTGAAAATCTGTTCTGTTAGGAGAACAGTAGCAGAAGCACAAGATTATTGTAGTAGAAGGAAGAAAGATTTTAAGCCATAGAACATCGAAGTTAGGAGATTCGAGATTCTCGAGACGTGTTACAGGAGTGTTTATGTTTATATAGGCACATACTCCACCCTTCAGACGGAAATTATGAAATAAGTTGTAGTTAGATACATTAAACGAGTTAGAGGATGAATTCTTAGCCATCTGAGTTTCAGACAAGAGCAAAAGGTTTTTGTTAGGGTTAGAGTTAGAGAGGTGATATTCCACAGAGGCAAAGTTAGATTTTAAGCCGCGGATGTTGATAAAGTCGATAGAAAGTCCGCGCCGGAGCAAATCTGCCATCCTACACACACACACAGCCACAGCCAAACAAAAACAGACAAAAACAAACAGACAAAAAGAAAAAAAAACAATGTGAGGTCAGGATAAAATTGTTTGAACGCTAAAGCCTAAATTTAAAATAGAAAATTATAAAACGCTAAAACCGTATTTACAGAAAATTTGAAAAATCTAGAGTTAAAACACACAAAATCTACACACTAAACTAAAACATATTAAATCTACACACACACACACACACACACACACACACACACACACACACACACACACACACACACACACACACACACACACACACACACACACACACACACAAAACTCTTACACACACTAAACTAAAACATTAAATCTACACACACACACACACACACACACACACACACACACACACACACACACACACACACCTACACACGCAGACAAACAAAATAACTTAAACAAATGATTAAAACAAAAGCTAAATTTAAAAGTACCCCAACGTGATGAAAGCCTGCATTAAAACCATAAAATTTAAATTTAAAACCTTATATTGATAAAAAGGGCAAATAATCCAAAAATCCTATTCTTATAGATATTATCTCTTTAAAAGAAAAAGTAAAAAATTAAAACCAAACTTAGCTTAAAGTTTCAGGATGGCGAAATTTTAGGAGCAAATTCTCATTTGTTAATTATATAAAAACGATTGATACGTAAAAACATTAAAAAGCAATGAACACTAACACAACACTAGGGCACATTAAATTAAAATGAGTCGACAATTAAAATAAAATTTAAACACACGATTAAAATAACACAGGGAAGACCAAGCACACGAAGCAACCTCACAGCACGAGCGACAACTATCAACTATTTTTTATTTGTCAGTTATATATGTACATATGTATATAAACATATATATATATATATATATATATATATATATATATATATATATATATATATATATATATGCTCTGCTCTTACTGCTCACTCTTTATAACATACTTATATATATATATATATACTGGATACCCATCTGTTTATGGAAATAATATTGATTTTGAATTGTTTTTTTGTTTTTAAAAAAGATATTCTGTATATGATTCTAACAATCAATTTCAGTGGTAACGGACATGATTTAAAAATATATATAGGACCTTTTACGTTTTAACGACTCCGTCGAGATTTTAATTTTTTTTTTTTAATATATTGCTAGTATGATACTAACAATGAATTTAAGTGGTAACGGATATGCTTCAAAAGAAAGTTCAAAATATTTTAAAAAATTTTTTTAAAAAGTAATTTTTAGTAAAATTTTTGATTGTATTCCAGGGTTTGTTATTTAACTAAAAGAATACCCCAGGGTAAACTGCAAAGATGGCAGAAGTCAGGGGTCTCTCTCGGCCTTCCGAGGGGAACGACAGGAATATGGCTATTTCCCCCTCCAGGGAAGGTCTCGGAACCCCCGCTCTTTGGTATTTGGGTGTCGCGGGGTTTCCTCCACTTCCCTACAGGTGTGGAAAACGCGTCCCCCTTCTGTCCCCCCGTCCGAGCTCAAAGGCCCTAATATATGATTTTTTTTTGTAATAAGCTTTATACGCTGATTCAAATGTGTAGTGGTTTTTCTGTAAAGTGTCGTACTTTTTCGAGATCTTCATTTTGAAAAAATATTTAACATAAATGTGATTTTTAAAAAATTATTTAAAATATTTCGAACTTTTGAATCATGTGCCGTATACCACTGAAAATCATTGTTAGTATCATATAGAAGCAATATATTAAAAAAAAAAACAAAAAAAAAAAATCAAAACTGACGGGTCGTTAAAACAGAATAGGACCTATATATATATATATATATATATATATATATATATATATATATATATATATATATATATATATATATATATATATATATATATATCTTTATAAATATATCTATATATAATATATATATATATATATATATATATATATATATCTTATATATTCGACCTAGCTCAATCTTGTTTCAGTAACCTCTATTTGAACTAAAGAAAACATTTTGTGCTGGGTCACACGGTTGGTTAATAGAATAGTATAACGACCACTAGCAATCAAGATTCCGTGTCATGTTTAACTCGTAATTACTGATAATGATCATTCTTGCTTTTCTCCATTCTTCATGTAGAGCTTGTCCAATACAGTAATAGTATACTTTTTTTTTTTTTTTTTTTTTTGTCAGTTACAAAAAGTTATTTAGAAAAATGTCCGTTCAAGATCAAGGTGTATTTAATAAGCTCCCCAAGAGGTTCAGTTCTCGGACGCTGAAGCCAGCCAGGATGAGCGTAAGTTTGGTCATCCCTTGGCCTCACGCGGGTGACTTCGCTGCGTGAGCAAAGAGATGGCATGATGCCCTATTTTCTTATTTATTTTTGTGTAGGCCAGAAGTTATTATAAAGGTTTTATCATTTTCATTGCAAACTCAAATTTGAAAGCTCACATTAATGGACTAACTGGAACTCGTTACTTTTTACCACAAATAAACGGAATTACTTTTTTCGAGTCACGCAATAACGATCAATAGTTACTTTTTTCGGTAACGGCAAGCATATATATATATATATATATAGCATATATATATCTTCCTTACTCCTATATATATATATATATATATATATATATATATATGTATATATATATATATATATATATATATATATATATATATATATATATATATATATATATATATATATATATATATATATATATATATATATATATATATTATAATAACTATATATATTATATTATATTATATATATATATATTATTATAAATTATATATATAACCTTATATATATATAACTAACCTTATATACTGCTCACTCATACCGCCTATATGTCTTACATATATATACTGCTATATAGATATTGATATACCTTTATTGCATGTTGGTAGATCTCATATGTATATATATATATATATATATATATATATATATTAGTGAAGGACAGATAATCAAAATTTGATATTTGCGGATACCGGATGCGGATGCGGATCTTAAGAGGATGAGGATGTGGATCTTAAAAAGTAGATGGAGGATGCGGATGGATGTTTACCTCTTTGAAGTTTGAATCATTGGTTCCCCCTCCTTGAGGAGCTCGACCTGTGTTTATAATAATTCCCATATACATATATATATATATATATATATATATATATATATATATATATATATATATATATATATATATATATATATATATATATATATATATATGTATCTTTATATATATTATATATAGATATATAATAATAATAATAATAATAATAATATATATATATATATATATATATATATATATATTTATATATATATATATATATATATATATATATATATATATATATATATATATATATATATATATATATATTTGTCCCCGCCACTCCGGGCAGAGCCCCATTCAAGGAAGGGGTGTTGAACGCCAAATATTCATCTAACGCGATGCGGGTGAGCGGGCGCGCAGGCTTTATAGTGGGGAGGAGATTGGGGTACAGTAGGGCAGAGATGAGAGAGATTCACGAACAGGGTGGCAGGAAAGAAGGCTTTAACAGCGAACAAGTCTGGTGCCTAATATCAACCTAACTCCTTGTGCCGACTGAAAACGCGTGCTTCATGGGCGTCGTAAAGGTGGTGGTACGAGAGTGGAAAGTTCCCTCAGCTGCCGCTGCGGTACCTATAGAAAGAGATAAAGCACCGACGTAACTTCGCAAAGATAGAGGGTGAAGTGAACTGGAAAGTGCAGAATAGTTTTTTTTGCCACTGACTCGACCCTATCCAAAAGCCCGGGTGAAACCAGGCCCCCAGATATGAAAGTACTCCATACAAGGGGCTGATGAATGAGACCCTTGTAGTAGCTAGGCTGGCTGAGAAGAGGGAAAAAAAGTCTCGCAGTCTAAAGCAGAACTCCCAGTTTCTTTGGGGCCGCCCTAGCAACCGTTGTGATGTGAGGTTTCCCAAGACATTATTTTGTTTGTATGTTGGAGTCAAGAATGTTTATGGCTTATTCAACAGGAGGCAGAACGATCGGAAGATAAGAAAGTTAGAAGGTGTCTTAAAGAGAGAGATTTGTAAAGTTGGGTTTTTAAAAGAATTGATTTCACAAAGGTTGGAACGACCCAACCAGATCAGCGAGAATAGAATCGGGAAGGTTAAGACGAGAGGCGGTCTAGGAAACAAAAGAGGGAGCAAATTGAAGTGGTTGAAGAATGAAGGGTCAGTCTCATCGGCATATAGAGCGTTCTAGGGGTAGGAAGAGGCGTTCAGATAAGAGAGCAATTGAAATTAGTTGCGAAGAATGGTCAGTCATCGGCATATGAGTGGATAGAGTTAGATGTGCGGGTGAGGAAGATCATTAATGAAAAACAGGAATAGGTAGGAAACAAGACAGAACCCTGAGGAACACCACTATTGACAGAAAAAAATGAAGAAGTCGCCCTATCAACAGCAGCCGATATTGAGCGG